>RXPK01000240.1:696064-810456 GCA_004143645.1 Protaetia brevitarsis
AGCATTAATTGCTTGGGACGAGTATATCTCTTCTCGTTTGTTCTGTAAGCCTTACACTTGTTTTTTAACCTGTGTTAAATTATTTATTTTTGCAATGTGTGGCAATGTTGCTAGTAATAGCGTTTACGAAAATTGGGACTTATAACGGATATCTACCTACTTTTTATCCTGTTCTAGCACATTGTAAATTGCCTATGATTTCCGCCTTCCGTGTCCGGTAATCGGTATATACATATAATTCGAATCCATTTTTCGTAAACCCCTAATATTCGTTCTATATATTTTTGAAACTATTGTTTCTTTAATGAACAGGTCAATCCTGCTTTTGATGTCATTTTGTACAGTTTAGTTATCTTGGTTTGAGGCCTGGATAAGAGACCAAATTTATGTCGAAGCCCTTCCTGCAACATTTAAAGGACGAAACCAATAGAAAAAATGCCTCAAATTAACCGCCTGTGTTTACTCAATTTGTACCTGAAGAGGGTTCTTTTATCATATTAATAATAATAGTAATAATAATAATAACAGTAATAATGTTTATTGGTGAGAATATAATAAGAATTTTTGCAATTAGTGCCGTAATCATACCATTTATTCCACTAGTGCCGTAATAGGGTCTATTACAGGCACTAGTTGCCTAATAGAATGGAACATTTAAGCAGATTTATTTTTAAGTTGGTCACATCTGCAACAGAAATGGAGATGTCAATATGACATTTTGTAAGCAAGTTTGAGGTTATTATATTAAATTCATTGTAAGATTTGATATTTTTAATTAATCTTTGAAATAGTACAACTATTAATAAAACATTTATATTAACGTTTAAATTATCTTTCGAAGTGATAGTGATACCGTGTGCAGTAGAACATTCTGTGAAAATTATCGTTCTCTGCGATAGTGATATTGCTTCTGTTGGAGTACTCAAACTGTGAACCCATTCCCAGAAGTTCCAGGTAGATTTCACATTATTTTCCTGTGCAAACATATTTCCAACATCAATTTTATTTTCATAGAAGAGGCAACGTAACCTTCAGCAACAGCCGTGCTTTTCCAGCCACCTAATCGTTTATAGTTGAAAATATCACCTCCAGTAATTGCTATATGTGTCGCACTGGATCTTCTAAAACAATGTCCTGTATAAAGATGAGGATCTGGTAAATGAAGAAAACTGGCAATTTGTTTAGGAACATTTCCCATGGTGTTAATACCAATAGGGCTATTAATTAAGCAGCCATGACGATAAGTTAGAAAAAAACGTTTGTGAGTAACTGTTTTAGGCCGCAGATTATTATATTTTTTTATAATTTCGATTTAGTTTACATCAGTCACTGCGAACATTCTCGGTACATTGTTTTTTGTTTTAGGTATGTTGACTATAATGGAATCGGAATTGTATTGAAAATCTTCCACACATATATTAATTAATTCTTCTCGCCTACAAGCTCTATTATATCTATTATCAAAATTAACCTAGAATATAAAGAATTTACAAAAAAGTAACGAAATAAAATCAACACTAACCTTTATAGCTAAGTATATTTATCATCGCTGTTTCAAAAATCTATGAATATCTTCTTCTTCTAAAATTTTAGATTTTTTTGTTTGATAACCTTTAGATAGCCGTTTTAATAATGCTTGAAGTTTCATATATTTTGATATATCCACATTTCTATGTACATTTAAACACGATCTTAACATCGAATAAATCGACCATAATGATGACGATTTATAATCTTTACGTAGCATTTCAAATAAGCAAGTAAGACGTTCTCAGAAATATGAAGAATTTCTTTTCTTTGCACCATTTTTCAAATTTTTGTATCGCTTTTGATACATAGTGTACGATTTCTCCGGAAGTAAATTATTAATGGTTTTTTCAGCAATTTGCCGTATTTCAGGCGAGTGCATGAAAAAGCTGTAGAACTCATATTAAATATTATAATATAGTTACTTTAGTAATATAATATATAACAAATTTAAAAAATGTGTCAATTTTAAATTAACTTGTCAATTTAAATCTTGTGCCAAACCAAGGTGACAACTGATGACAACCGCCACAAAATTTCCCCTAGATTATCAAATTTTTCTCGTTTTGCTTTTACAAAAAGAGAAATTTTAAAACTAATTTGCAAAAATAGCATAAAAGACACGTTTCATTTGACATTAAAGCACTCATTCAGTTAAGAAACTCGTTTCTTAAACTCTGAATTCGTACTTTGAAACGTCAAAATGAAACTTGTCTTTTAATATACTATTACGCACGTCATGCTTAGGTAAATATAAAATATGAAAATATTATTGGCCGTGGTGTCGAATACCGAATGTTCTGCAATGTAAATTTACAATTCCTTTATGTGTGCTTCGATAGCGAACAAAGAATATATTTTTTCTTAATCATGGACTTTAAGATAGCTGTTCCCTGGCAATATTAGGGACAAGAAGTACCCAGTGAATTAGACATATCAAAAAAAAAACAATAATACGTTTTTTGGTTAGAATTTATCTTGTTACTTTTCCAACTATGTAATCCGATCGTTTTAGGAGATCGAAATCTTTAATATCTAATCTGCTAAACGGACGCATATACACACATCGCGAATCGTCTCGGGGAATAATAGCCGCGCAGTTTCCGCTGACCGATCTCGCATCTCCGCAAAACGACCAAAACGTCCTCAGGATCCCAAGTCCTGTTGGGCGACGAACGCGCTCGAACGGCTCCGACCCACAAAACAGTTCTTCAGCAGTGAGGTTATGTTACATCAGGAGCTGCAGTAGACGTCGGTACGCCGGTCGTGTAACTGTAGCCTACTCCGTTCGCACACCTCCATAATACGAACTCGCAATCATCATCACACATACATACATACATATACTTGACGAGAAACCGAGTGCCTTAAAATATAAATACGCGGCGGTGTTTTCGCTGTCACACGAAATTCCGCCGAAAAAGCTATCTCTGACCGAAGACGTTGTTATTATTATTAAAATCATCATGAAGATTTAATCCGATACGACAACTAACTGTGCTGTGATATTATTATAGTTTAACTGGTGGATATTTTTCTACGGATGTTTCTATTAGTGCATTACACGTCCAATTTGAATCGATTATTTTTACTACTTGTGCGTTGCTCGGTGGTTCTTCTCCTGTTTTTCCTGTTCTCTACTCGACGGTCGGGAAAGTGGGAATTATTTTGGATCGATTTTGCTATTTTCGTGCGCTTCGCTCATCATCTAATATTTGGGTAAAATGAGATTCTCTTTCTCTAACTCTGTTTATGAAATGTTTATAGAAATAAATTTATTAATTTCTCATTATTATTATTATTATTATGTAATTTTAAAATTTATAAGGCAGCATTTTCTCCAAGTAAATAACATTCATTATTAAATTTTAAATAAGATTTGTACCACAAATATACTGGCTGTGCCAATAATCTGTGCACAGAAGAGTAGTTCTTTGATTGATGAAAAAGAAATCGTCTCTACAAACATTTTATTCAATTCAAAATGATTTTAACTATACAAGGTGTAACAAAATAATGTTGCAGAAGTAGGAAAACGGATATTTACTCGTTTTTTTTTTTTTTTAATGAAACATCCTATGCATTAATTCATTTTTAAAGTCTACAGTCTACACAGAAAGACGATATGACTATATATAAAGTATTATACGGGTGATTTTTTAAAAACGACTCATCTTAGATACTTTAAAAACTAATGGAAATTTAACAATTTTGAAACACACATTTATTTTTAATTCAAAGAGGGGGACAGTTTGAGATATGTATTACAATTTTGACGTTTACAACTGTACCCCCACGAGTACACCCTCACAAATTTTAAATGGAACGACCCATCGTGTGGTACACCTCAAATGAAAGTTTATTTTATTGGAATAATGGTGATGTAAAGTAAAAAAGTAAAGTAAACTTTATTTCCAAAAGACCACAAAACTACAAAGGTATTAAGAAACGTCAGAAAAGAAAGCAAAATAAAATTTAATCGTAATAATAATAACACTAATCATAATATCAGAATAAATGAATGACAAAATTAAAAAAGAAAAGTGATAAAAAAAATGATAACAATGGCAATAATAATAATATAAAAGAGTAAAAGTAGTAATACCGATAGTAAATTATCGTAAAGACAATAATGACAGTGGTAACAGCGATCATAAGGATCATTAGGACACCATGAAGAAATGAATGAAATTACTCTTATAAGAGATTATTAATAAAAAAAAAAATGTACCACTTGTTCGCGTTTTAATTAGTTTATCATCGAAAAATGATTAAGTTTTGCTTTAGTAAGTGAGTAAGTCTTTAATGTGACAATAATTAATTAAATTAAAAAAAAATAGTAACATTAAAAAAAAATAAACAAATAACACTATTCAAAATAACTGCTCAAAATGATCACCGTTGTTTTCCATGCAGTAGTAAAAAAAATTCTTGTCTCATTTTTTAAAAAGTTCCCCTTGGAATATTGAAAAGCAGGCAGTAATTATCTGTCGATTCGTTGACGTAAATTATTTAAATCTATTGGTATACTGACTTTAAATGACTCCACAGGAAAAAGTCAGGACTTTGCAGGTCTGGTTGCATTTTTTTTGAACACTCTACATCTTTGTTTATGTTAATTAACCCTTGCTAAACATTTATGATACCTGATGCAAGATTCTATTCGATAATTAATGATTTTAAATAAATTCAAGGAATATTCCATTAATTTTCAAGTCGGGTTAGAGCAGTTTTACACGTACGAGAATTTTTACATAAATCATAACAAAAATTATCTCGAAAATTTTGGTGAGAATTTTCCTAAGAAATTTTGTGGCGACAATTTCAGATCATTTTACACAGGAATACAGGAATAAATTTTAACTGGAATTTTCACGATATTTGTTGTTATAAGCAGGCGCATTTGTTAAACTAAATTGTTATTTGATTATGGTTATCATAGAAATCCTAAATAAATAGCAGTTAACCCATAAACCAGTAAAATATGGATCGTAATTGTTTAGATTCAGGTTACAACTAGAAGTGCAAATGGAAGCAGCATTATTCCTGTGTAAAACGACCTAAAAGTGTAGCGAGAAAATTTCTTAGAAAAATTCTCACCAAAATTTTCGAGATAATTTTTGTTATGATTTATGTAAAAATTCTCGTACGTGTAAAACGGCTCTTAGTATATAAACCCTATACAATTTAATATAGTTTGATATTAATAAATTTACGTTAGTATTAGATAATAAAATATAAAATTAATGACATGTTTTTAAAAAAAAAGAAGTAGTGCAATTCGTCTATGATTACTAGAAGTAACAATACTTATTTCTAGAAGGCCTTGATAATTATTTCACCAGAATAGTTAAACATCAGAACTATCAAAAATATCTTTTTATGTAATAACTTGTCCTTCTTAGTTCTTAGTGATTGTTTATTTTTTTTTTATACATTTTATTATATATTTACATTAAACCATAACAAAATATATCCTTCATTAAAGCAGATGCTTAAAAATATGTTCTCTTTCTCTTAAGCATATTTCTATCCTTTTGCAAAATTTCGAACTGAAGCAAATGATGAGGGCTATAGTGAACGGACATCTGCATATAATTATATCGGTTTTAGTTTCATTGTTGTATCAAAATATGTTTACTTGAGATGGTACTTAAATTGTGATCATCTAAAACAATTGCAAATAATGCAAACCTTCAGCGGGGCTATTCTTCAACAAAAAAAGTGAATAACAATGTCGTTATTGCAGATAGACATATAGTACTTTATACAAAGTAATGTTATTTTTTTACGTATTTAACAATGGAATAACATATAGGGTGATTCATTTGAAATAACCGGAGTAAGTATGCGTTTGTCTGTTTATAGGACACTGTATGGATAGAAATATTGACAATTTAAATTGACAACAACAGTTGACTGATAAGGCAATATATTCTTTTGACCAGTATTTGAATAAGAACTTTTAATGTATAAGTTTAGTCTAATATCAAATTTTGTTATTCTACATTAGTTACTTATTTATTTGTTTGCATATTATTATATATTATTATTTGTTACTTACTATTGTAAACTACTGACAATGTCAATACCAATGGAGGTGAACGAAAATATAAATAGCGGATTTTAAATTTATCTAGTAAACCATGCTAAACCAATAATATGCCAACTTGAGTTGAATTACAAACAAAAATTCCCAGCAGTTGCAAAATGTTTGCGGCCAGACAATAAATCATTTGATTTGATATTTTTATTATGCAACATTGAATTCTATAAAGTTTTTGTACAAAAAGACTCTAGAATAGAGAACCGAGTCTTCGATGGGGGACCTGTACAATATACCATGAGGCATTTTATAAAATTATTTAGAAATATACAGGGTGTTACATATTCCTGCAGCCATCATCACCTTTTTTTTTTATCTTGAAGGGATTGCTTTTAGCAAGTTATTTTGATAGACACCTGAAGCACTCTTTTGTAATGGTATATGAATATGTGCACTTTCGATGATTAGTTTTGGCTATATCGCAAATTTTGTGAACATTTCACAGATTTTAAGTTTTATTGTAAAACCGGATGTAGTGCCACGTGTTATTCTTTTGTTGTCCATCTGGGAGTCAAGACAAATTTGTTTCAAGACGGTGTAACGTAAAAATGTATACTGGGTGTTAAACGGAATGTCGTGGCACATTTACCGTAATTCAAAGGCTTTTCTTTGGATTCTTTTTTTAAATTGAATCTTCATTTTTCGATATTATTAGCAAATTCCTTGTAAAATTATCTTCAAAATGCCACTAATAACGTAGTATATATTTACAGTATTTTCGAAGATATCAGACGATTTGAAGTTTTAACGAATTTTGTTGTTATATATACACATCGACAAGCGAATTTTATAACTTTAATAAAAGACAGGTGTTAAGGTTAATTTCACAAAATGCTTTAATTTCACAAACTAAAGCGAATTGTAAGTAAGAAAAAAAAATACGTAGTGTATCTTAGCAAGATCCCGTTAAAAATGACTGGTAATGGTAAACTTTAAAGTCACAAAGCTTTTACTATCCAGCGTTTATTAGGATATTCATGCATTATTGATATATGCCATTACCGACTAGATATTCAGGCGTAAGACATTGAGTGGGGGATACTCCGAGACACGATAACTACCCCCTCCTCATGGCGCAGGCCTGTATTTTTAGTTGGCGTTATACTAGTGGATTTCTGTAGCAAGCGTTAACGACAAACATGCCTCTGAAGAAGACATTCTTCGAGAAATTATTTTTTAGCAAATGAAAATAGGTTCAAAAAACAAATTCATTAACAACATGATATATAATTGGCAACTAAATTCAAGTAATACGCAATAACTAATAATCAACAAACAAATAATTCAAATTGAATAAAATTAGCGGTACATAAAATAAAATTATAACAGATACTAAAATACAAACTTCTAAAAGAAGCTACAAAAAACGACTTTCTGTGGAAATTTTAAGCAGTGATTTTACATTTCTTGGTTTTTATTCGAAAATCGTGGCCACCTAGGTATATTGGGTGTTTGCATATTGAATGGTAATATCTTCGAAAATATTGAAAATAAGTGTTACTTTATTGCTATACGATTTTGAAGGTAATTATATAGAGAATTTGCTGACAATATAGAAACAATTTCGATTCCATTTAAAAATTCTAAGAAAAAAGGCGTTTGAATTTTGATAAGTATGGCACGACTTATTTAGCACTCTATATATATTTTTACGTTATGTTATCTTGAAACATATAAAAGTGTTGGCCCTCCAATTGTTAATAAAAGAATAAGGTGTATGACACCACATCCATTTTTAGGATAAAAAATTGAAATTCTGAGAAATTGTAACCGTAAAAATGTTAACAAAATTTGCTGCAGCTGATACTAATTGTCCGAAGTGCACATACTCATATAGCACTGTAAAGGCGTTTTAGATGGCTGTCAAAATAATGATTAAAAACATAACCTACCATCAACTCTATTTAAAAATGAGAAAAGTTGAAAATGTGCGACGAGCGAGAATGCTGCAACACTCCTGTATATTTGTAGGTATTACTCACAAGACAGATAAACCTGACTTTCCTATCTTTGGTGGTTTTCCTGTTAAATTCCACCCATAGACCAAACTTTGGCAGTAACCTTGACCAAATGCTCCATTTGCATTTGTACTATTATTAAATAAATTCCTTTATTACCTGGCCTCTTAATTTATAATTTGCATTCGTACGTCACAAAACTTTTAATCTCAAGATTCGATAACGTATCTCTCATATATTTATAAACGATATTTAGAAGCTCAGACATTGTATGCAAATTTTATTTGGATTATTCAGGCACCCATAACTTCCACGTGTAAATATCTGTTTTTATGCGGTTGTTTGCAAATTAAATTTGCATTTCGTAAGAGCAATTTTTACATTTGCCGATATAATTAGCTAGAGTTATTTTAACTTCAGAAAAGTCCTTGGCGCGATATTTGCAGTATATAGTCGACTGTACCTCACATACGTAATTGCTTTTTATATTTGAAGAATCTCGGCCGTGAGATGTTCCAGTCTAGAGGTTTAAAATTAATGACAGATGGGAGTCTACTTGAGGTTTATTTAGCTGTATTATATTTGTGTAACATACATTGCTGGTCGGTCGATGCATTTAAAAATAGAATAATATACTTTTGCTATCGCGAATATCTCTTTCACTGAAGAAGCAAAAAAAAAATCTGGTTTGCACAGACACTAAAAATAACCTATTTGTGACGTAAATCTGCTTGAAAGTCTGTCCTCTGACCATGAAACCATCTCTAAGAGTGTTTTGTATAGATGTATGAATAAATGCATATGACATTTAAGAAAAGAACCTTTGATAATAAAAATTGATTTTATATTTTCAAAGTCAGTATAGATATCATTTGTTTATTAATATGAACTTTGCTTGCTTTTCAATTTTTCTTGGGCTCTTTGTTATGTGGAATTTCGACTAGATATCAGCCAATTTATTATTAAAATGACCAGACTTCAAATACTACAATATATTTACTAAATCTATCCAATAATAATCTAAACTTATGGTAATGACTTTCTGCACCACTGGTTTTAGTAAAAATTTCCAAATGTCTTTCTAATTTTTGTTTTTTTTTTATGCTAATTAAGTTTATCTGTAATAAGCATATAATTTAGCATGTTGCACAAGATATCTCAGACAGAGTTCTTTTATTGCATTAGTATAGTAGGTTTTTTAACTACTGGCTATATTTAAAGTTGCAGTCATTTTATCCATAGACAATAGACCAATATTCTGATCTGTTCGTTAGGATTACACTTTCTGCATTAGCTCATAAGTAAAATAGTATAGAAGTTTCCCATTTTACTACATATCTTAAGGCCGTTTTACACCTAGCTATTTATTGCGCAATTTATTGGCCAATTTAAAATTTTACGTGTATAACACGTATTTAATCCGTGTTATACACGTAAATTAAATTGAAGGTGAAACATATGTACATCAGTGCAATTGGTGTAACAGCAAACTCATTGTCTTCTATATTCGTGTAATATTAATGATATGCAGTATCTAGGCCCTAAAGAATGCAAAGTACTGTAGATAGATTATTTTTTTAAGTGTAATTGGAAAATATTTCGTTTAAACATCTCTTTTTTTTGTATCTGAGCTATTTTTATTGTTGTCTAAATAATCTATGTGAAGCATATATAGCCCTGGTACTGAGGCACCCATGAGAAGAATACCTGAACATAATAAGGTAAATAAAAGTTAATAGTAAAAACTTATTTTTTAATGGACTAGATAAAAGTTAATCAATTTGATGTTTTTAAGACAAATTATCTTTAATTAGTAATTATTTTAAACTGCACCAAATCTTTTTCTTAGATAATTGCGTGAGGCAGTTAATAAGGATATAAGTAGATATTTAATTTGATACAGTTTAAGGATTTTTTTAGTATACAAGGTGTATCAGATATAGAGGTAAATATAATAATATGTAGCAGCTGCAATCATATACAATCAAAAAGTCTTAATGCACAGGGGGTCTATCTGTAAGCATTAACGAGAAAAAAAAATATTTTATAAAATGCGTGGCTAGAGCCGCACCTGTGCCAACCTAAATGTTGTCCCGAGTATACCCCCACATACCACTATCATTCAGCCATTACCGCTGTTAGTTTTGTGTGGATCGCCGCTTAGAGTGCAAGCCACTCTTCGAACAATTTTATTTAAATTCTTCCCGTCTCGAAAAAAACGATCTTGTTCAGAACCATCATGATTTTCATATAAAGAAAATCGAGCTTGATGCATCGGCAAAAAGCGCGGGAATGTATAGATTCATTTTCGGCGCGACATCATAGAAAAAAGGCGTGTTTGCCAAATTTTCTGTATCTACATTTATTTCTGTGGTAATTGGATTCAATTCCTTTTGTGTTATATGATTAAATAAATCCAAAAGAAATAACTCAGATTCATGTTGTGCCGTTTATTAACAACTAACTCTCGATTCGATAAAGCAATAGAAATAATATTTACGTTTTTTTGTAAACTACTGAAGTCGCACATCCGGTTGAAACTCGAAGTCTTATGAGGATATTAAAAACAATACTTTGTAGGCTTAGGTAGAATGCTCTTAATAAAAAAGGATGTTTATTTTATAAAAAGAAGAAATTTAAATGCCTCAATTTTGCTATTTTTACAAGGGCACACTGGCCGATTGCCTTTATTTTATTCAGAATGACGTTAAATGAACTTACAGCATACCATTAAGAATAATACTAAATGAGTGCAATGTATTTATACATAATACCACGTTTAGCGGGATGACGTTTTCTTGCATCAGGCCCGGACTAAAGAATTTTTGGCTCTAAATTTTGCTTTTTTTTATTCTTTAATGATGAAATCCGATTTCGATGGGTTTGTGCTTTATATGTCGTGTAGATAGTAAGATACTTTTTTATTTGATACACCCTGTATAGTGATTACATTTCAGAGGACATTTCAATTTTGTTATGAAATTAAAATGATCAATGTATTAAATAATTCAAAAAAAAATCAATTATTTAATATGTTGATATACGATCTCTGGATAAAATATTTGAATATAATGCCATTATATACACTTACCTTTGAGAATTTAAATGAATAGCTGAATTTGAAATAAATAAAAAAATGCATATGTAAAAACTTACTTTTTTAAATGCGATACATAAAGCCTAAGCAATATGATGTTTTTAAAACAAATTACCTTTAATTACTGTTTTACTATACCAAATCAGCATATTATTTTTTCTTCGATAATTGGGGGAGATACTTAATAAGAATATAAGTTGGTATTTGATTTGGTACGATTTAACATAGGATTCTTTAATATCTAGTATTTCATTTCCCAAATGTTGGTTTAATTGATTTCTCAAAACCAGAGAACATTTCAATTGTGTATATTTGTGGAAAATTTAAAGTGATTACCTAATGTATTAAATAACTTAAAAAAAAATCAATTATTTAATACGTTGATACGATTGAGTTTTGGTTAAGATATTTGAATATAATTGTTTGAAATAGCATTTGAACCTACACTTACCTTTGAGATTTTAAATGATTACACAAAAAGATAATATATATGTAAAAACTTATTCCTTTTTTTAATGGATAGATATAGTCTAAGCAATTTGATGTTTTTAAAACAAATTATCTTTAATTATTAGTAACTATCTTAAACTATAGCTCCAAATCAAAACAGCTTGTTAGTTTCTCGACAATTTATTGGTGTGAAGCATTAATAGAAATATAAATGGTATTTGATTGGCGTATCGTTTTAAGATAGGAATTTTAATATCTAGTGATTTCATCTCCCAAATGTTGGTTTAATTGATTAGTTTCCAGACAGAGAACATTTCAATTGTGTATATTCCTGGGAAATTTAAAATGATCAATGTATTAAATAAGTTAAAAAAAATAATTATTCAACACGTTGATAGGAATTGAGTTCTGATGAAAATTCTTAAACACTTATCTTTGGGATTTTAAATGATCTTGAAATTTATATGTTAATAACAAATTACAAGTTTACTAATAAATAGCAGTTTTATTCATTGAAAACACTCTTTTTATTTGTATTAAAATCATTGACATCAGTTATAGTCTAATTAAAAATGTCAATATAGAAAAATATATGAGTTGAATTTAAGCCCGATAATATCCATATTTATGTTAGATTGAGTACTAGACAACAATCGATTGTGGCATTCTCTTGAACTCTGAAGCAATAAATTGCATAAATATTTATAAGTATATAGAACTGATACAATGCGCAGGGTTTCTAGAGACGTCTAAGTATTCCATCTATTGAGGAGGATTTGTTGTTGGCTATAACATTTTGGGGGCGCATAAAAAAGAATTAATTAAATATTTGACATAGTTGACAGATATTGATATATCATAAAGAAAATTACAAAATTTAAACAAGAGAATTTGCTAGAGAAACTTGATTTAAAAGAGGATTGGTATATAATCCCTTCATTTCAAAAAAAATATTTTAACACATTTTCACTAGTTAACTTTTAAAATATAAGCGACGCTTAATGCATGCTAAATTACTAAACTACAGTCTGCTCTGAGCATTGACACAGTGCACACGTATATTATCGAGAATATTCTTTTGCAATATATCTGTGAAAAGTAGTTCTTCATTTCGTAGAACGTTCAACCGATTTTAATGGGAAGTTTAATATAAGAAGTAGTGTGGTGATTTTCTTTCCTGATTTTCTTATTCTTTTTGTTGATTTATTCCTTGTATTATTGAGGTTGAATTGATGAACTGCTGTTTTTGTTTTACCTNTTTTTTTTTTATCTTGAAGGGATTGCTTTTAGCAAGTTATTTTGATAGACACCTGAAGCATTCTTTTGTAATGGTATATGGATATGTGCACTTTCGACGATTAGTTTTGGCTATATCGCAAATCTTGTGAACATTTCACAAATTTTAAGTTTTATTGTAAAACCGGATGTAGTGCCACGTGTTATTCTTTTGTTGTCCATATGGGAGCCAAGACATTATTTGTTTCAAGACGGTGTAACGTAAAATTGTGTACTGGGTGTTAAACGGAATGTCGTGGCACATTTACCGTAATTCAAAGGCTTTTATTTGGATCCTTTTTTTAAATTGAATCTTTATTTTTCGATATTATTAGCAAATTTCTTGTAAAATTACCTTCAAAATGCCACTAATAACGTAGTACATATTTACAATATTTTTGAAAATATCAAACAATTAGAAATTTTAACGAATTTTGTTGTTATATATATACATCGTTAAGCGAATTTTGTAACTTTAACAAAAGACAGGCTTTAACAAAGGTGAATTTCACAAAATGCTTTAATTTCACAAATTAAAGTGAATAGTAAGTAAGAAAAAAAGTGAATACGTAGTCACAAAGCTTTTACTATCTGACTTTTATTAGGATATTCATGCATTATTGATGTATGCCATTGCCGACTAGATATTCAGGCGTAAGACATTGAGTGGGGGATACTCCGAGACACGATAACTACCCCCTCCTCATGGCGCAGACCTGTATTTTTAGTTGGCGTTGTACTAGTGGATTTCTGTAGCACGCGTTAACGACAAACATCGTGCCTCTGAAGAAGGCATTCTTCGAGAAATTATGTTTTAGTAAATGAAAATGGGTTCTAAACACAAATTCATTAACAACGTGATATATAATTGGCAACTAAATTCAAGTAATACGCAATAACTAATAATGAACAAATAAATAATTCAAATTGAATAAAATGAGCGGTACATAAAGTAAAATTATAACAAATACTAAAATGCAAACTTCAAAGAGAAACTACAAAAAACGACTTTCTGTGGAAATTTTAAGCAGAGATTTTACATTTCGTTACTTTTTTAGTTTTTATTCGAAAATCGTGGCCACCTTAGCTATATTGGGTGTTCCGCATATTGAATGATGTAATACCTTCGAAATATTGAAAAAAGTGTACTTTATTGCTATCGATTTGAAGGTAATAACACAGAATTGTGACAAATAGAACAATATCGGTTCCATTTAAAAATTCTAAGAAAAAAAGGCGTTTGAATTTTGATAAGTGTGGCACGACTTATTTACCACTCTATATATATTTTTACACTATGTTATCTTGCAACATATAAAAGTGTTGGCTCTTCAATTGATAATAAAAGAATAAAGTATGACACCACATCCGTTTTTAGGATAAAAAATTGAAATTCTGGTAAATTGCAACCGTGAAAATTTTGACAAAGTTTGCTGCAGCTGATACTAATTGTCCGAAGTGCACATACTTACACATCACTGTGAAGGTGTTTTAGGTGACTGTCAAAATAATGATTAAAAAATATACCATCAATCTATTTAAAATGAAAAAGTTGAAAATGTGGCGCGAGAATTTGCAACATTCTGTATATTTGTAGGTATTATCACAAGACAGAAAACCTGACTTTCCTATCTTTGGTGGTTTTCCTGCTAAATTCCGCCTATAGACCAAACTTTGGCAGTAACCTTGACCAAATGCTCCATTTGCATTTGTACTGTTATTAAATAAATTCCTTTATTACCTGGCCTCTTAATTTATAATTTGCATTCGCACGTCACAAAACTTTTAATCTCAAGATTCGATAACGTATCTCTCATATATCTATAAACGATATTTAGAAGCTCAGAGCATTGTATGCAAATTTTATTTGGATTATTCAGGCACCCATAACTTCCACGTGTAAATATCTGTTTTTATGCGGTTGTTTGCAAATTAAATTTGCATTTCGTAAGAGCAATTTTTACATTTGCCGATAATATAATTAGCTAGAGTTATTTTAACTTCAGAAAAGTCCTTGGCGCGATATTTGCAGTATATAGTCGACTGTACCTCACATACGTAATTGCTTTTTATATTTGAAGAATCTCGGCCGTGAGATGTTCCAGTCTAGAGGTTTAAAATTAATGACAGATGGGAGTCTACTTGAGGTTTATTTAGCTTTATTATATTTGTGTAACATACATTGCTGGTCGGTCGATGCATTTAAAAATAGAATAATATACTTTTGCTATCGCGAATATCTCTTTCACTGAAGAAGCAAAAAAAAAATCTGGTTTGCATATACACTAAAAATAACCTATTTGTGACGTAAATCTGCTTGAAAGTCTCTCCTCTGACCATGAAACCATCTCTAAGAATGTTTTGCATAGATGCTTGAATAAATGCATATGGCATTTAAGAAAGGAACCTTTGGTAATAAAAATTGATTTTGTATCAGTTGTAAGTCAGTATAGAAATTATTTAATTAAAATAGTGATGAACTAAAAGAATCTCTATCATTTGTTTATTAATATGAATTTTATAAAATATTGCTTCTCAATTTTTCTTGGGCTCTTTGCTATGTGGAATTTCGACTAGATATCAGCCTATTTATTATTAAAATGACGGGGCTTTAAATACAACAATATATTTACTAAATTTATCCATAATAATCTAAACTTATGCTAATGACTTTTTGCACCACTGGTTTTAGTAAAAATTTCCAAATGTCGTTCCTAATTGTTTTTATTTGATGCTAATTAAGTTTGTCTGTAATAGCATATAATTCAACATGGTGCACGAGATATCTTAGACAGTGTTCTTTTATTGCATTAGTATCGTAGGTTTTTTAACTATTTGCTATATTTAAAGTTGCAGACATTCTATCTATAGACAACAGATCAATATTCTAATCTGTTTGTTAGGATTGTACTTTCTGCATTAGCTCGTAAGTAAAATAGTATAGAAGTTTCCCATTTTTCATATCTAAAGAAGGTAAAACATATGTACATCAGTGTAATTGGTGTAACAGCAAACTCATTGTCTTCTATATTCGTGTAATATTAATGAAATGCAGTATCTAGGCCCTAAAGAATGCAAAGTACTGTAGATAGATTATTTTTTAAGTGCAATTGGAAAATATTTCGTTTAAACATCTCTTTTTTTTTGTATCTGAGCTATTTTTATTGTTGTCTAAATAATCTATGTGAAGCATATATAGCCCTGGTACTGAGGCACCCATGAGAAGAATACCTGAACATAATAAGGTAAATAAAAGTTAATAGAAAAAACTTATTTTTTAATGGACTAGATAAAAGTTAATCAATTTGATGTTTTTAAGACAAATTATCTTTAATTAGTAACTATTTTAAACTGCACCAAATCTTTTTCTTAGATAATTGCGTGAGGCAGTTAATAAGCATATAAGTAGATATTTAATTTGATACAGTTTAAGGATTTTTTTAGGATACAGGGTGTATCAGATATAGAGGTAAATATAATAATATGTAGCAGCTGTAATCATATACAATCAAAAAGTCTTAATTGCACAGCGGGTCCTATCTGTAAGCATTAACGAAAAAAAAATATTTTATAAATGCCGTGGGCTAGAGCCGCACCTGTGCCCAACCTGAATGCTGTCCCGAGTATACCCCCACATACCACTATCATTCAACCATTACCGCTGTTAGTTTTGTGTGGATCGCCGCTTGGAGTGCAAGCCACTTCCGAACATTTTATTTAAATTCTTCCCGTCTCGAAAAAACGATCCTTTTCAGGACCATCATGATATTCATATAAAGAAATCGAAGCTCGATGCATCGGCCAAAAGCGCGGGAATGTATAGATCCATTTTCGCGCGACATCATAGTAAAAAGGCGTGTTGCAAAAATTTTCTGTATCTACATTTATTTCTGTGTTAAATTCGATTCAATTCCATTTTGTGTTATATGATTAAATAAATCCAAAAGAAATAAACTCAGATTCATGTGGCGCGTTTATTAACAACTAACTCTCGATTCGATAAAGCAAAAGAAAAATATTTACGTTTTTTTGTAACTACTGAAGTCGCATATCCGGTGAAAATCGAAACGTCTTTATGAGGATATAAAAACAATACTAGGTAGACTTAACGTAGAATGCTCTTACAAAAAGGAATGTTTATTTTATAAAAAGAAGAAATTTAAAATGCCTCAATTTTGCTATTTTTACAAGGGCACACTGACCGATTGGCCTTTATTTATTCAGAATGACGTTAAATGAACTTACGGCATACCATTAAGAATAATAGTAAATGAGTGCAATGTATTTATTCATAATACCACGTTTAGCGGGTGCTTAACATGAACGTTTCTTGCATCAGGCCCGGACTAAAGAATTTCAGGTTCTAAATTTTACTTTTTTTTATTCTTTAATGATGAAATCCGATTTCGATGGGTTTGTGCTTTATATGTCGTGTAGATAGTAAGATACTTTTTTATTTGATACACCCTGTATAGTGATTACATTTCAGAGGACATTTCAATTGTATGTTCGCGGGAAATTTAAAATGATCAATGTATTAAATAATTCAAAAAAAAATCAATTATTTAATATGTTGATATACTATCGAGTTCTGGATAAAATATTTGAATATAATTCCATTATATACACTTACCTTTGAGATTTTAAATGAATAGCTGAATTTGAAATAAATAAAAAAATGCATATGTAAAAACTTACTTTTTTAAATGCGATACATAAAGCCTAAGCAATATGATGTTTTTAAAACAAATTACCTTTAATTAGTAACTATTGTAAACTATACCAAATCAAAGCAGCATATTATTTTTTCTTCAATAATTTGGGGAGACACTTAATAAGAAGATAAGTTGGAATTTGATTTGGTACGAGTTTAACATAGGAATTTTTAATATCTAGTGATTTCATTTCCCAAATGTTGGTTTAATTGATTAGTCTCAAAACCAGAGAACATTACAATTGTGTATATTTGTGGGGAAATTTAAAGTAATTACCTAATATATTAAATAATTAAAAAAAAAATTATTTAATACGTTGATATGATTGACTTTTGGTTAAGATATTTGAATATAACTGTTTGAAATAGCATTTGAACCTACACTTACCTTTGAGATTTTAAATGATTACACAAAAAGATAATATATATGTAAAAAACTTATTCCTTTTTTTAAATGGATAGATATAGCCTAAGCAATTTGATGTTTTTAAAACAAATTATCTTTAATTATTAGTAACTGACTATCTTAAACTATAGCGCCAAATCAAAACAGCTTGTTAGTTTTTCTTCGACAATTTATTGTGTGAAGCAGTTAATAGAAATATAAATTGGTATTTGATTGGGTATCGTTTAACATAGGAATTTTTAATATCTAGTGATTTTATCTCCCAAATGTTGTTTTATTTAATTGATTAATTTCAAGACAGAGAACATTTCAATTGTGTATATTCCTGGGAAATTTAAAATGATCAATATATTAAATAAGTTAAAAATTAATTATTCAACACGTTGATAGGATTGAGTTCTGATAAAATATTTAAACACTTATCTTTGAGATTTTAAATGATCTTGAAATTTATATGTTAATAACAGACTACAAGTTTACTAATAAATAGCAGTTTTATTCATTGCAAATATTATTTTTATTTGTATTAAAATCATAGACAGTTATAGTCTAATTAATCACGTCAATATAGAAAAAAAAAACATGTGAGTTGAATTTAAGCCCGATAATATCCATATCTATGTTAGGTTGAGTACTAGACAACAACCCATTGTGGCATTCTCTTGAACATTGAAGCAATAAATTGCATTAATATTTATAAATAAGTATGCGCAAGGTTTCTAGAGACGTCTGAATACTTAGACGTCTCTAGAAACCTATCTAGATCTATTGAGGAGGATTTGTTATCTATAACATAATAAAAGCAAACAGGATGATTTTGGGAACGTATTAAAAAGAATTAATTACATTATTAACATAACAATTAAAAAATTCAAAGAAGAGAATTTGCTAGAGAAACTTAGTGGTATTGATTTAAAAGAGGATTGATATATAATTCCTTCATTCAAAAAAAATCTTTTAACTCATTTCCACTAGTTCACTCTTAAAATATGAGCGACGCTTAATGCATGCTAAATTACTAAACTGTTATAGCAATTTATAGAAATGCGCATCTGTGTGTTGTACCTAATACGTAAAAATATTTATTTGTTATGTTAGAAATATGTTTATTTGACTCTACTGGAAACTACTGTTTCTTTGATGTAGAAAATATTGTTTTGAATGAAAAAAGTATTTGCATAGTATCTACTATAGTTACATAGCGTGGCTAAATATATTTATACTATAATACAAACTAATAGATATGTCTGCAATGCTATTTTAGAATATATACACGTATGAATGGGAAAATCCAGTCAGTATAGGAGCTGAGCCAAGTTTAATATTCCCTGTGAACGGTACAAATTTCCAATTTCAATCGAGTAGGAATGAAGTATTGATTGAGCAACCAGAATCCGTTACCTAATGGTATTAGATTCTTCGTATAATACTTTAAGTTTGTCTTTTGTAGTAATGTAAATAAATTCTCTAAAATTTAAAGCTATATTTCAGCTGTTACTCTCGGGAATTTATCTGCAATAGCCCTTTGTGCCTGTTAATGTTTAAAATATTCGCGCGTTGTTTCCTCTTAAATTTTATTATTAAGTTTGAATTAAATGTAATATGCTGAATTTTTGCTAATATATAATTGGTGGAATTAATAGTTGCTTTACACTACACAGGTAAAAAGGATTTCTTAAATCAAAGAAATATGTATTAACTGAAAGAAATGGTTCTTTTAAATAGGAGCAAAGAAATATTTCTTTGATTTAAAGAATCATTTTTATCTGTGATAGGGACGTAATCTTATATCTTAATGTAAAATTACAGTTTGACATGGGCTTTTACATGTTTGTTTACGCTATTAAATAATCAATGTTCTATACTTAATGGTTTGTCAGTGCATAAACACAGCTACTACCAAATGTTGTAGGCACTCTTGGTGAAATCAGTGCATTTCATAGTGTTGTTTCCAACAAATGTAATTCGATTTGTACCGTCATAAAAAGCCATAGGAATAAAACGTTAAAAAAGAATAGCTATTTTTTTTAATAACTATTAAAATAATTTTTAATAAAAAATAAGATTTTTCCATATTTTCTAGAATTTTTCAATAAAAATTGCCATTTGGCATTTATATCTGATTATTTATTTATACATCCATATTAAATTTTTTTTTATAAAACTAAACCTTAAACCCTAAACAGTTTTTTGTAACTGAAGTAATGGTTTCAGTAAATTTATTTCTTCAAATAATTATACAAGAACACATTTCAAATATTTGCACAAATTATGCCATCTGGTCACCTGCGAGTAATCGATGGCTAAAATAAATAACAAAGGAAAGGTATATATGCCGATAATCGTTCCAAAAGGTAATCCCCTTGATGTTAGCCGACAAAGACGCCGAAATATTTTCAGCTGCATTTACATCCGCAGTGTTTTTTGCTTTACAGTTTCTGCGGAAGATTTCAATAACAAAATAATTCTTAGAATCTACACACGCGGAATGGCTGGTAGATTAAACGAGATGTATCTTTCTTTATGTTTCCTTATGGCTTATTTTCCCTATGTCATCCTTTTTTGAGTCGATAGTACATTAAACTGACTTCTCTTTTATACGTATTCTGCAAGGCATGTTGTTCTTCCTTTGCGTTCGGTGTAATATAAATGGCACACAATTATTTTCAAACATTGATATTCTCATATTTTTTTCTCTGAAAATTTTGCCTATATTTTTGCAGAAATATCAGGGTATAAGACGTTTCTTGCGTGTGTTAATCGTTTAGAGACAAGTTGGCAGTTATGAACAGCAAAACATTGCGTACAAACACTACTCTGATGCAACCATGCATCTTTCTGTAACTTTTTAACCTTGTTACTAAGGTTGAATTTTTTATAACATTATAAACGTTGACAAACATTACAAGTACAGAATGTAAAGATGTATGTAATTTTAGAGCAATTATACACAACAGACACTGAAATTTTAAGAAAAAACATTAGTAGTATTTAGTGAACTTTCATGTACTGTAATCATAAAATTGTAAATTTACAGCTTTATGTTAATTTCCTTAGTGGCTTTGCAAAATTACAGCGATATTCTAGGCGTAAAATTACCTGGAATGTTACTGTAATCTTTAAGCCTTCGAGATGTCATTTTTTTCTCAACTATGGAAAAAAGTATTATGGTTGTACTGGAAGCAGACAAAAAATTATTAAGATTCTTTAATAAATAATACTTATAATGTTCAAATGCAAAGCAAATGTTGTTCATTTTATTCTTATTTATTAAAAATCTATAAAGGGCTACATGTTTCTGCCGAAACTGACCATCTTCAGGCTCTCATAATGTCAAACTAAAAAATAAATTAAAATTACTTACTATATAAGTACTTAACTTTATAGTTAATGACATTTTTCTGCAGTTTTACGTTATAGGAACCTGAAGATGGCCAGTTTCGGCCGAAACATGTAGCATTTTATAGATTTTAATAAATAAAAATGGAATGAACAGCATTTGCATTGCCTTTGAATATACATATTCATCCATTCAAGTAGAAAACATCCAACTTGCCGAAACTGGCCATCTTCAGGCTCTCATAATGTCAAACTAAAAAATAAATTAAAATTACTTACTATATAAGTACTTAACTTTATATTTAATGACATTTTTCTGCAGCTTATTTTTATTTAATTAGTTTTTTCGTTTGACGTTATAAGAACCTGAAGATGGCCAGTTTCGGCCGAAACACGTAGCATTTTATAGATTTTTAATAAATAAAAATGGAATGAATAGCATTTGCATTGCCTTTGAATATACATATTCATCCATTCAAGTAGAAAACATCCAACTTGCCGAAACTGGCCATCTTCAGGCTCTCATAATGTCAAACTAAAAAATAAATTAAAATTACTTACTATATAAGTACTTAACTTTATATTTAATGACATTTCTCTGCAGTTTATTTTTATTTTCTTAGTTTTTTCGTTTGACGTTTTAAGAACCTGAAGATGGCCAGTTTCGGCCGAAACATATAGCATTTTATAGATTTTTAATAAATAAAAGTGGAATGAACAGCATTTGCATTGCTTTTGAATATACATATTCATCCATCCAAGTAGAAAACATCCAACTTGCCGAAACTGGCCATCTTCAGGCTCTCATAATGTCAAACTAAAAAATAAATTAAAATTACTTACTATATAAGTACTTAACTTTATATTTAATGACATTTTTCTGCAGCTTATTTTTATTTAATTAGTTTTTTCGTTTGACGTTATAAGAACCTGAAGATGGCCAGTTTCGGCCGAAACACGTAGCATTTTATAGATTTTTAATAAATAAAAATGGAATGAATAGCATTTGCATTGCCTTTGAATATACATATTCATCCATTCAAGTAGAAAACATCCAACTTGCCGAAACTGGCCATCTTCAGGCTCTCATAATGTCAAACTAAAAAATAAATTAAAATTACTTACTATATAAGTACTTAACTTTATATTTAATGACATTTTTCTGCAGCTTATTTTTATTTAATTAGTTTTTTCGTTTGACGTTATAAGAACCTAAAGATGGCCAGTTTCGGCCGAAACATGTAGCATTTTATAGATTTTTAATAAATAAAAATGGAATGAACAGCATTTGCATTGCCCCTGAATATACATATTCAACCATTCAAGTAGAAAACATCCAACTTGCCGAAACTGGCCCTCTTCAGGCTCTCATAATGTCAAACTAAAAAATAAATTAAAATTACTTACTATATAAGTACTTAACTTTATAGTTAATGACATTTTTCTGCAGTTTATTTTTATTTAATTAGATTTTTCGTTTGCCGTTATAAGAACCTGAAGATGGCCAGTTTCGGCCGAAACATGTAGCATTTTATAGATTTTTAATAAATAAAAATGGAATGAACAGCATTTGCATTGCCTTTGAATATAAATATTCATCCATTCAAGTAGAAAACATCCAACTCATAATGTATTTAGTATACGAATTTTATTTTTTACTTATCTCTTTTACTGTGGCTTCTCACAAAATCTAGGGTGCCTATAACATTTGGCTGCAGCTGTGCTTGAAACTGTAAAAATTGCCTGTATATGAGAATCTCCAGTAGAAAATCCAAAAAACAAAAAATGTTTTAAAACTAAAAAAAAAAACATAAGAGACATCTGAGTGGAATATATCCAGATCCTTTTAACATTCAACGTAGCTCTAGAAAAGGGAGCCATCACCATGAACGAACCTTAAAAAAAAAGACAAATTTTATTTAGCAAAAATAAATGTTAACTAACTTATAGCCAATCTAGAAACCTCAGAAGCTTTCACTTGATTACAGTGTACTTACTATCACACCATGGTTAATTATGAACCAAGTATACGTGGGCATTTATGGAATACATAAACTTATTTTCTGTCACAATTTAGCTATATAAGCACCATTTCCGACAAAGCTTTCTATTTAAGGCGCTACGTTTGTTATGGTATTCCGTTACGCCGTAGATGTAACAACACAACAGATTTTTCTCCCCCGCAACTAGCCTGACATTCAATTCTCTACTCGAGTGAATCGCCTACACGAGAATTCCGTAGTAGTGCAGATCGACTACGAGATATACACCAGTTTTACATAAATTTAAATCTTCTACTGTAGCTATCTGGGTTAAGTATCGATGTAACAAGCGTATACGAATCTGGACGCAGTATAACCCTTTATGTTGGTAAACATATTGCCTGCGTGGGTCTTGCAGGTGTACGCGGAAGAGCCACGGGATTTATCTCCTCTTTGAGAACCCGAACGATGTAGGTACTTATTAATTATCGGATAGGAAAGAAGTTTGTATGAAGTGGGCGCTAACATTTGAATAATGATTCTATTCTAACGTATTCTCGCAATGAATCTCACGTAATCGAGATAGTATCAAGGTTAGTAAGATAAAATTATATAATTAATACAGCTTGTTTTAACGTGAGCAATTAACGTTGCTCGGCTATGTTTTAATGTTCCGATTTAATAGTTTGTGATGAAAACGGTATCTCAAGGCTGATATAAATTGTGTAGTCCGGGTTTATGTGTAATTTAACTTTTTCTGCGAGTCTGTATATAGGAAACTCTATATAAATTGGCTTGAAAACAATGTTAATCAATAACATACCTTGCTAGTTATGAATGTAACCATATTGAGTTGTCTAGGAATCGTTCTCAATGTAGGATGAAGAATTTTCGATTTAACAGGGAGAATAAGCAAAATTTGATACAAAGTTACTTTTTAGGTTTATATCATTTTTTTTTCCAAAGATATGCATCAGTACCCACAGAGTTGTGCAAATCAAAATATAAAAATCTGTAATGATTCTATTACTTGTATGTACCAAGTTAACGCACTTGCTGGTGCAATTTTTAATAAGCCGTATCCTGAATGGGTGACGGTATCAGTCTATCAAAAAATGGGTTATTATATGTGGAAATAGACGCTGCTTATGATCAGATAATGTTACATTAACTACAGATGTTGCAAAAAATATATATTTATACATATAATCGAAGTTGATTTTGTGTGAGTATATTATACCATTAGTAATTGTTGCAAACTTCTCCTAGACCCCTCACCACAAACTGTACTAAACTGGACGTACTGCTGTGTACTCACTGAATTAATGAACTTGCAAAATAAATATTAAAAAAAATTAAACAGATAAAAATTAAAAGGGCGCAAAAGAACAATTAATCTCAGAGTTACCCTCGCGAATTAAAACTTGTATCTAACCACGACAAGTAAATTGTGGGTGAAAGAAATCTGACTTTCTTAATTACCCCAAAAATTGAAAAGGTATAAACAAAAATAAAAGAACAGAATTTTGAATGACGTTAAATCACAATCAAAAATTTATTTAAAAAACTGCACGAGATTCTAAATTATAATAGGACAATGCTAAATCCTATATCAACCAAAAAAAATTAAGTTGTGCAGGAAGATAATCCAATATCTTTCAAATCAAACCACGTGGTATCAAATTAAAATAAAATTAATTCGTGGAACAGCAAAAATTTACAAAAATGAAAACTAAAAGCAAGAACAATACTACTATTCACCCAACCCGAGGTGATTAATAAAATAATAATGAAACAGCAAACTAGAAAACCAAAAAATGAACTCTTTAAAATTATAATGAGGGAATTAAAACTAAAATCTATCTTCCTGCATGAAATAATAAATGATCTTATATCTAAAATGTGTATACAACAATATAATAACAATTATTATTAAGCGAGTTCCTTGATGGACAAAATAAAATTCAATATAAGTGAACCAAATCTTTAAATCAAAAGTATTAACAAAATGGCAGCAATGAATTTAAAAATTTACGTCTACTCACGTTTGCGTCTACCGAGGAACTAGTTCTTACAATCTCGACCGCTGCGTACAGCGAAGCCGCAACAAATCAGTCCGCCAACGGACAAAATCACAAAACATAATAGCACAAACTATACAAGTGAACGCAAACCATTTAAATGAATGAAATTAATTTAAAACAACTGAACACTTAACTAAATAAATCATACAATCAATTCGTTAACTAAATCTTATATAAAAATAAACATTTGAACATGTAAAAACCCTCCCGAAACATTGACAAAGGCTGATCGGAGTAAACATGACAACATCTGAATTTGCAAAAACCGGGGCGCCAGTCCACAGCAGTACGTTTCGATATCAAAGCTATCATCATCAGGAGAAACACTGAGTTCAGTGAGGGGTATAGGAGATGTTTGCAGCATTACCAGTACCACAGTTTGGAGTATTTTTGTCACAGAAGTAATTGCTTGAAAATGTTACCGAATGAGCGGAAGCAATAAAATAACAGCATTTATGAACAAATAGTTTCATTTTAACCGACCAAAACATCCAATGAAAGACTGGAAACTAATTCCTAGATGGAGTTGAAATAAGAGATCTATTTCCTCATGAGTTCTTTAATAATACGTTACCGGTTCCGTCCTATGCGAACATCAACAGGCAAGAATTAATTGCAGTAAAGATTAGTCAAAAAATAAAATGTGAAATAATATATGCAACTGCTATGAATAAAATAAAACAAACTACAAAACTCCAAGGCTGATCAACCTTAGAATTTTTGCTCGGAGGCAACTTTTGTGGAGAGTTTTTGGCTTAGAAGCTTTTTGAGCAACTTTCGTGAAGAGCTTTTGGATCGGCAGCTTTTTGAGCAATTTTCGCGAAGAGCTTTTGGCCCAGGAGCTTTTTTGAGCAATTTTTGCGAGGATCTTTTGGCTTAGCAACTTTTTTGATCAATTTTTGCGAGGATCTTTTGGCTTAGTAGCTTTTTTGAGCAATTTTTGCGAGGATCTTTTGGCTTAGTAGCTTTCTTGAGCAATTTTTGCGAGGATCTTTTGGCTCAGGAACTTTCTTGAGCAAGTTTTGCTAGGATCTTTAGGCTCGGGAGCTTTTTGAGCATTTTGCTAGGATCTTTTGGCCCAGAAGCTTTCTGCGAAGATCTTTCGGCCCAGGAGTTTTTTGAGCAAATTTTGCGAGTAGTTTTCGGCTAAGGAGCTTTTTGAACAACTTTCATGAGAAGCTTTTTGTTCAGGAGTTTTTCTGAACAATTTTCGTGAGGAACTTTTGGCTTAGGAGTTTCTCTGAGCAACTTTCGTGAGGAGCTTTTGACTCAGGTGCTTCTTTGGGTAACTTTAGTGAAGAACTTTTGGCCCAGGTGCTTTTCTGGGCATAGAATGATCAAATAGCTTAAAATTAATTGATTAGTTATTCATATTCAATGAGGGTATTGTAAAATTGCAGAATATTGAAGATAATTTGTCAGGACCTATTACATAGAAATATGGGATATGGAAAATTATGTAAAATATTTTTTATAGACAGGTTTGCTACATTATAACTTTAGGCCAGTTTACTAAATTCTAACATGGGAAGGTTTTTCTCAATATACAAAGGTATCTTGCCTTCTAAGGAGCTTAGTTTCACGGAGGAATAAATAAATATACAGTAATCAGTAATATGCCTGCATAAATTATACTTTTGTAAAGAAAATGTATAGTTTTTGTGGATACCTTGGCTTGTCATTTAATTGAATTAGTTTAGTGAAATATACATCATGTTCACTTGCCAATGGATTAATATAGGTTTCGACTATGCCAAATAGGGTTCTTTATTAAAATATTTTGAATTATTCTAGTGTTGGCGTATACTATTTTAAAAGGTATAGTTGAAATGTATATTAATCCATTGGCAACTGAATATAATGTATATTTCACTAAATTAACTCAATTAAATGACAAGCCAAGATATCCGCAAAAACTACATTCTCTCTATTAAATCACTCGCTTTAAAACATATTATTTTGTTACTCATAGCCTTTAATTGCAAACTATATTCCATATGCGTACATAAATAAGTTAAAATAGATAAAAAAACACTAACACATACTTATTACAAAATATTTAAATAAATTATCAGTATTAGCACCTAAAGACAAAAGTACCTTATCGTAGGCTGCAACAATTTCCCCTACACGGATATAAAGCCGAAAATATCTAGAACCAATTGGATTGGTCGAAGCTAAGTTTATAAAACATAAAGGCAAATATCAAGCCAAATTGATAGGGCTACCAATGCAAAACTGACTGATACTGTGTGAAAATGACTTCAATTTGTTTTACTCCTCATTGCGTCGTATGTATTACGCAAATAATTTGTTTTTTTTTTTTAATTTTTTTCTGTATATTGTGCCATTATAAATATTTGATGCATATCTACTTGTAATCGCCCATGGCATTTGTTTGACATTAAAATGCTAATTTGTTTAGAATCATGCTAATTAGTATATAAGCGCAGAAGAAGTGGAGAAAGCTGTTGTTGAAATCTGGTGTTAGCGCCTGAGCCTTCATTATCATATTGAAAAAAAAAAAACTCAGGTATTAAGAAATATAATGTAAGTAATAAGCCTGAAATAACAATGAATGCAAATACAGGCATTTTTTTAATAAAATTGTTTCTTCAGCTATTTTATTGCGGCGAAATGCCCAAGGTAAAAAGTTGAAAAGTAAATATTAAGTAATATTCCGACAGAGGAAAAATCTCAAGAGGCTTCTCGCGTGGGTATGCGACGATGCCGTAATATAAAACCCATAATATACATTCATACTACACGAAGATAACTGTTTAATATTAATTAATTAGTATTGTAATACTATACAGCTTGCGGTTGTTTATTCATAACAGCAGATTATATCCCGCCAATTAAATCTTAACTGGATAAAGTAGCTTCATATGTCTATGTATAGAACGGTATTGTTAATACTTAGGAAATTTGACTTAATTAGGGAAGCGCAAATGTGTCCAGTAATTGATAAGTGAAGAAGTGAACATTTTAGTTTATGTTTATGAATGAATTGAGTCACTGTTATTTATAATTAAATGGATAGCATAGCCAATTTTTTTGAAAATATTATCAGAATTGCAATAAGAATGTACAGTACGACCCCGCTTAACGCGTAGGATACGTTCCATCGAAGTAGAGCGTAATGCGAAACAGCGCTAAACGAGGCTATCTTAACATGTAAATAATGGGGTTAGGGGAAGATAGATAGAAAATTGGTTAGGTATTGAATTTAATAATTATGTTTTTTTAATAAAACTAAAACCAAACATTTATTTCTTACAAAAATAAAAACAACATAAACGAATATACTTATAAAAACAAATAAAATTCTAAGTCAGTCAGATCATTCAGTCTATTCTGTGTTTCCAGTTTTCTGCCTTTTTGTTAAAAAGGTATCTAATGTAGTTTGCGTTTTCCTTTTGCGTTCTGTTAGAAGTTGTTGATAAGTGGATAAAGCATCTATAACGCTCCGTCTTGCTTTTGAACTCCTGTCAAAATTTGAATCATTTTCAACAAATTGGTCCATAATTTCAGTTATAGTGGTTAAACTCCTTTTTACAAACGCCATCGAAAGTTCTTCTTGTTCTTCTTCGAAATCACTACTATCAATATTTTTGTTTTCTTCTTGCTCAGTTATTTCCTTGAGCTCATCATTAGAAAGACTAGCTGCTGTTTCTTGAACTATTTCCACAACGTCTTCCACATTTACCTAATCTAAACCGGTTTGTTTCGCTAATTCCACTATTTCATCCATATCGACAGAGTGTCCAATGTCTTCGCTCTTACTTAAATCTGGCCAAATGTTCTTCCATTCTCCTTTCAAAGATCTTTCTGTTATCTCATTCCCAAGAAAGGTTTATGTTTTCTACAGCATCCATGATATTGTAGTTTTCCAAAATTCTCTTATTGATTGCTTCTCTTCTCCGTCTGTTTTTTCAAACATCTGCTTAAATGCCGCAAGTAATAAGCCTTAAAATTGGATATAACGCCTTGGTCCATAGGTCGGATTAAGGCAGTTGTGTTAGGTGGTAAGAAAACCACTTCGACTGGAATGCATGTTGTTAAGTCTGATAATTTTTTTGGGTGGCTTGGAGCATTATCAATTAATAGTAGTGCTCTTTGTTCAAGTTTTTTAATTTCGCAATAATCTTTAACAGACGGGCAGAAATGTTCAGTGA
Organism: Protaetia brevitarsis; assembly: GCA_004143645.1. Taxonomy (NCBI): domain Eukaryota; kingdom Metazoa; phylum Arthropoda; class Insecta; order Coleoptera; family Scarabaeidae; genus Protaetia; species Protaetia brevitarsis. The sequence continues at coordinate 725,681 of RXPK01000240.1, forward strand.
ACCAATCCTGGAAAATTTTCATAGTTATCCATGATTTTTTATTAGACTCCCAAATTACAGGTAAATTTGATTTAGATATGCCTTTCATCGCTCTTGGGTTTTTGGAGTGGTAAACTAGTAGTGCTTTTAATTTGAAATCTCCGCTTGCGTTAGCACCCAGTAGAAGTGTTAAGCGATCTTTTGCAGCTTTAAATCCTGGTGCTCGTTTCTCTTCACGGGATAGATATGTTCGTTTTGGCATTCTTTTCCAAAACAGGCCTGTTTCATCAACATTAAAAACCAATTCTGGAGGATAGTTTTCATGTTCAATTATTGTTTTTAATGTCGCTGGGAATTTAGCCGCCGCTTTCGTATCACCACTTGCTGCTTCTCCTGTGTAATCTTTATGTTGTGAAGATTATTTCGATGTTTAAATCTATTAAACTATCCTCGACTAGCAACGAAAGTTTCACTCTGGTCACTCACAGGCCTCACCCTGAATGTAATTAAAAATTCTTCTAGCTTTTTCCATTATGATAGATTGGCTTAATGGCGTATTGCGTTCAATTTCGTCTTCAATCCATACAGACAGTCGTTTTTCCATTTCCTCTATAATGTTATTTCTAGAACGGGTAATTCTAGTTGCAGAGCTTGACGTAGTTGCAGTTGCCGATGACAGTATTTTTTCTTTATTTTTAAGAATTGTACTTATTGTTGAAGTTGCCAACTCAATCCAGCACTAATTTGAGATTGACGTTCACCAGAATCTAATCTTCTAATCACTTGCATTTTAGTTTCCAGTGAAATGCTTTTTCTGGTTGCTTTCTTTTCTTGTTTTTCATTATCACCCATGAAAAAACTAAAGATCATAATATTTGTCACTGTATTAATCGTTACAGTATTATATAAATTTATACTTACAATAATGTCAACAAATGTTTCAAATGATAAAAATGCGTCCGTACAACACCGCACCAAACAAGAAACACAACTACACTGTTTCGGATATGTTATGTACAGAATGGCGAAACCTAACGCTGCCCACAATTTCAGGCAATCCCCGTACTGCTGCGAGCAATTTCGGTGAATCCCCGGGTTGAAATAAAAGAGCGCTAAACCGAAACACCGCTAAACGAAACAGCGTTAAGCGGGGTCTTACTGTATATACCTAAACAAGATTTACTATCAGAATGTAAGAAGGAAAAGAATTCTGTTGTTCTCTGTAATTATTTTATCGGTGGATTTAATCTTTTTGATTAGTCGTCGTATGTGCACTTGCATGTTGACGGAAACGTAAACCGTTTCCTAATGTCAAATGCGAGCACACATTCCGAATGATAATAAGCAACTTTATATGTACTCCTTGTTGTATACAAACCCATAAACTGGCTGGGTATCTTTATAGGTTCAACGTGCTTAATAAGTAGCTACAACATTAACTACGTTAACCCCAGTAACACAGTTTTACTCTGTAGGCATCAGGTATATTGTACCTATGCAATGAAGTATTTTAATTCAATCAATACATTATTCACTGTTGAATAGAGCATCTTAATTTTTACGCGAACTTAGATTCAACTAAGAAGGTAAGATATCTATGCTAATTCAGATAGTGGAAACCTCGTAATCCAATTTGTCTATACATGTACAGCACTTTCTAATTGAATTAGAACCGTAATAAAATCGCTTGTGTAAAAATTTTAACAATCAGTTTACGCTAGTTAAGTAACCATGCTTCTTACAGAGGCGTAGAAAATTCGAATAAAACTAGTATTTGGCGTTACATCAGTCAAACAAGCTTCAACTAATAGGAAGTGCTTCTATTTATACATTTATTGGATTGTTGGCAAATAGAGTGAGTCGAAGAGACGATATCTCAGTTTAGAAACGTATTCGAGTATTGTTCAGGATTGTTTTGGATTTAAACAGAGATTCCGGATGGCGTTGCGCAGTTGATTTGAATTGCATGAGAATTCCATGTTGAACAGTTATTATTGGACTATCTATGGGAAAATGTTGCTTTTACGAGCTTTGCCGTCTGTTGCGTCCGATGGATTAATTAATATACTAAACGATCTCTGAAGTAGAAGAATTTCGGTTGGTGAAGGATTACGAGCCGCTTCTCGTCTTTCGTTTGACTTATTAATAGAGCCGTTTGTTATTTTGATGCTGGAATAAATATTACATAAATTTCGTAGACAAGACAGTGATTTCGTTATAACTTCTTGGGACCTTATTTTTTTCTGGGTGTTTTATTTCGGGTAACATAATACATTGAGAAAAATAGTGGACGTGATATCAAATGAATCAGAAAAATGTGTCATTGGTTCTGGATAAAATATTATTTACAATCTTTGATTAGATTTATTAATGAAATAATTTAGTTTTCGTTATCATAACAAATCATTGCACATTAGTGTTATGTTAACTATATTTTCATATGTTCAACAAATATTTTTGTTAATAATATGAATTTTAACGAATATATATATTGTTATTATTACGTACAATTTTCATGAAATTATTTACGATATGAACGCAATAAGGTGTTAAATGATACATTCTTTGTTAGTTCAATGGTTTGTAATTTATTTCAACATCGAATAGATAGCATACCTTAATGAAAAGTGTACGGCAGTGATTGAATTACCGATTTACACCGCACTCGCTGACTGAGTGAGAATTTCGCGTGTGGCCCCTAGAGGGCGTGCATCTAAACTCGTAATATCTTAGGGAGAATCGAGAATAATAGTTGAGACACGATACTGATGAAAGTGAATTTGCTCTTGGAGAATTGCTAAAGCTACATTGTTTTCTACTCCCTTTCTGTATCTTGTATCGTGATTCCTCCACAATGGACCATGAGCCCCTGCCATGGTGGCATTCTTACGGTTAATTATTTAGCCATTTTCTTTTGATGTTTTTTTTGGTAATCACCAATGTTTGATATCAATCTTTTAATATTGCTTTTACTACAAATACAATTAAATAAAGCTGCAACACCTACTCAATAGTGAATTGAGTGAATGAAATGCGATTATGGGCATCAATAAATTAAGTTTATTATTTTAATTAGAAGTTAATTCTATAACAATAACTAACATTTATTAGGATTATGAATAACATACATTAAGTCAACCACTTGCGATGCAGGAAAGCACAATATTCATCGTATTGATGTCTTTTCTCATTCTTCTACTGAAATTCATTCATAAAATTAATAACTCACGATCATAGGAACAATTACTACTTTTTATTTTAATTATAGTTGGCTAGATATTGGCTACTTTACAAAAACTCTGCTTATACAAAAAAAATATTGATTGCTTTGAAAATAAAAAAATATATTTAGGTATGTCCATGAAAAGTGAAAAACACTGTATGTCTAACATTCTGTTCATAAATTATATTGTTCGAAATGCATGTGGAGTTGATACATTTTGGCAGTGTGACAAGTATTTACCTATGTAAAAGAGTTTGACATTGTTTCTGGTTCAAGTACTGTCAGTTGTCATTGAAATGGTTGCATTCCAATTTAAATTTTGTAGCATAACGGAAAATACTGTTGAAGATGTTTTTTTTTTAATTTGTTTGTCTTATGAATTACTTAATTAATTAGCTCCATGTTGTCGGAAAGAAATAATTAGATTTTTTAAAAGGAATAAATAGAAACATATTTCAATTTTTTTTTATAATTATGCTATAGATACTTATGTAGGAAACGCAATTACGGATGAATGTCAGAAACTTGTTTCTAAAAAAAATTAGCACAAAGTCATATATTCAGTTTCTTTCATTAATATTTTAACCGGAAACTGATTGAGTAATATCTATATGGTCACGTATGTAAATAAACTATTTGTAGGGCAAGGTACTTCCTATACACCCATTTTTTATTCAAATTATACTAACGTATTAATTTGAAAAGTGTATTGGAAAAGCACAATTTCATATAAAGAAAATGGGTTGTACCACAGATGTAATTCTATACTAAAAAAAATAAGTTCCACCATAATTAAATTAATTCTAGGCACATTTAAGTAAAGTATTTCAAATTACATTTTGTTATGAAAAAAAAGTAATGCGCGAACATAATTTTATATATGCTGATTGTTCCGTAAATTGTTAATCATTTAACCATATCTATCAAGGTTAAATAAAGAGGAATAGATTTTTGTATTTTAGCTTCATAATAGAAGTATCTGTCAAATCTAAAAAAAAAATATAGTTAAGTATGTGGGACGTTTTCGAAAAAATAGTTATTATGAAATAAAAGATGAAATTGATTCATTTTATTTCTAAATAATAATCTAATACATATAAAAAAGTACAAAATTGCCGCTAAAAAGATTAAATTGCCCATGTTATGTGTCGTTAGTAATGATGGACGATAATTTAAGTTTAAGGAGTGCTTATTCCGACCATTTTTAATTTATATCCGGTGTTCCGCAAGATAAACCTAGGACCACTACTATTCATAATATTTATAAACGATATTGTTTCTCTTATATAAGCTCTATAGGTCTATAGGCTATGTATTTCAGTACTCCAATTTTAGTCCCTCCAAAGTGATGATGCAAAATCAGAGGCTTAGTCACATGTATCCATATTTGACTGCAACCCATTATAATTGCATAATGTTATAATGGCTAAATACAGATGGGATTGACCATCTGTCGATGTTAAATATGACTACGACGGGTGAGTGAGTTAGGTTTTCGAAAAGGGTCACTTCAAAATCATAATTACAATCCGATTTAACTCAGAATTTTGGTTAGTCTAATCGTTACCCTAATAGCCAGAAATATTACATAGATATTTTTTAAAAATATATTTTATAAATATTTTTCGTGAGAGGCTTTTGAATATATTTTTCATATTTTTTCTAAATATAGATAAAATATTCAATTAAAATATTTATTCCATATTTTAAAATTAACTATATTTTTTCACTATATATATCACTATATTTTTTTCTAAAATATTTGTAAAATATTTATATGAAAATTGAGATTTTTTATGCAATCTATTTAATTTGTCAAAATGAATTAAAATTGTTATTGGTTATTTGGAATGTGTAACGTCGATAACGAAAAGTTGAAACATACATATAGTTGTCTAAAAGGCAAGAACTTGTTTTTTTGCACTCACCATACAAGTTAATAATCAATAATTCTGGGCATCTTTTTAGGCATACTCAAGGTTTATGAAATTAATTACTATTTTTTAATTGAAGTGTTCTAAATAAAAAACAAACTTATTTTTTATCGTTTTATTTCAATAAGCCAATAAAAATCAAAAATACTCATTTTTAAGTCTAGGCTTGGCTGGTGCCAGGTACAACCCTATGGCTTTTTTCATATCTTCGGTAGTGGCGCTCTCATGGCGCTTCCTTGTGGCCTCTAAAACAATGCCAATTATATTAGATCATACCATGAATAAAACATCGTACAACATTATCAACACCTGCTAATACATTTGGAGCATTTACAATAATTGGAGTGGTAGCTACATTCTAATACTTACGATACTTATTTTTACTTTATTTCATAATATTTGAAAACATTCTACGTACAAACAATAAAACAACACAACGTATTCTAACCTCTATTTGAGGTTATGACGCTTATCTACCGAGATGAATCTCTTAAGCAAATCAACTAGCAATTTATCTGGTAGATGCAGTACATATATGATGCATAAAATTCCTACAATTATATTATTAAACGATTTCTGTACATAGCGATATTGAGCATTCCAATTATCTTATAGTAAATACCATGACATGTTCAAAGTTTTGCTTACCTCGTAGTCACCACAAAAACTAAAACACACCCCGCAATAATTAATTACACAGTTAACCCTAATCTGCCCTAATCGTATACTACTATAAACTATAACATGTAACGAACAAACGAATGAAAACGTTGATGATACGCACGTGCGCGTATGCATTCTATGTACCTAATCCATAGACGCATAAACAATACTAAATCATATAACACCGGCACCGTAATGAATAGAGGTGTTGTGTTGACGTTCGCAACTTACAAATATTACAAATAATATAATACAAAACGCAGATATATTAATAGAAAAGTTACAGCGCTCAACTTAGATACTAATTAAATCATATTAGATATATATTATCTAATTTAATCTTTAAACTATCATTTTAAATAGGTACATACCTACTTAATATGTATGCATATTTTACCCATTTTATAGTATTCGTCCTACGCACCAAATGTATAAAAGCAAAAATTCAATTTTTTTTTTGTATGAAATAAATATTTACAGAAATACAAAGCAAAATATTCTTGCAGAGTTATGAAAAATATATTGACAAAACATTTGCAATAAAATATTATTAATGCTACATAACATATATTTTTTAAATGTTTTCCTAATATATTTTCTATAATATATTTTATGCATATTATATTAATATAACTAATATTCAAGAAAGATTTAATATTTTTTAAATATTTATAAAATATGAAATAAATATAGTTGGTCACTGGGGTATTTGTTTAAACGTTCACTGTGTTAATTGAGCAACGCTCAAATAAACTTATTGGATATATTAAATGAATGAAATAGATGTAACCAAAGAATATTGTTAATGCGACTTTATAACGTTTGTAGTATAGATCCAGTTTAAATAAAATAGTAAGCATTTATAAAAACAAGCGCGTTCGCAAGAGATAGTAAACAAATAGATAAAATGTAACATTAAGTTTGTTATGAAATATTGGAAATAAAGTCGCAATTGAAGCAATCGTGTGCAAAATTTATTAAAAGCGAACTTAGAAGAATAATAACTAACAAATATGATTGCATTCACTACGTTTGTCTTGTAAAATTAACGGAAATTTTGGTTAACCCGAGAACATTTTTTTCAACAAAACCTATTTGGTTTATAGATAGACAGATAGATAGATAGATAGATAGATAGATAGATAGATAGATAATTTTCCAAGTAAATTAAGCCCAAAACAATTTACAAATCAAAAAAAAAGTGACATTAATATTAAAAAAAAAGGTAGTATAAAAACTATATAATTGATATAAAAACTCCATAATATATAGTAGTTAAAACATTTTTTTTACAATATTTACTTAGAATTCTTATGCAAAAACTGAGTTGATTTAATTTTTTTTATCAATATGTCCAGATAGGAGCTCCAATTTAAGTTTTGATCTATAGTGAGACCCAGAAAGGTAACTGACTTACTTAGAGATAAATTGTCATACATTTTGAAACTGTCAATTCCTATATTAGATTTTTTTTTTGTATGACATAGAGCCTGTTTGTCGTTTGTGGTTGTCGTTGTTTGTCGTTCCTTTAATGTAATAATAAAATGCCAAATTACAATTGCTTTATCGGCAAATGTAGGTTATTGATTTCCACATGAACTGTATGCCGGTATAATATATTTTTCAGTAAAAGTTACATTACATAAAATGAAAGTTATCTGCGTGGCGAGTTATAATTTATCGACAACATTCGATTTAAAATTGTGCATTTCTTTATACTTATTGCTTTAGCGAAAATAAATGAAACTTTCTATATATGTAGTATAGATGATGGAGTTTGTAAAATAACTTTGGCGCTGGTGTTCTGAAAGTAAAATTGTTTGATTGACACTGGTCAATAGGAGAAAATGCTGCTTTTTACAAATAAACTTTTCTAGTTAGATAATCAAATTAGAGTATCCAATTGTTTTCCTTTAGAATGAAAACCAAATTAACCATTTTTTATTAAATGGAGCGAAACGAACGGAATAGCTAAAATTATCCCTTTTTTTATAGTGCTGAGATATCCACACCTGCTCAAATGAATTCCCTAAAGCATATCTATCTCTCGTACATCATTTTCATTTCGCCGGTTATGTGACACAAAGCCTAATCAATCGGTGGAACTTTTCCAAGCATCGACGATGGCTCCTACAAAATTATATAGATGTGATATATTATTGTGATATGATTTAGTTAGTTTAAAATTGAAAATCCCTGCGGAAACATGGGGCAACATCCGTCCAAAGATAAGTTAGCACGTTCCGCGTCTGCCCGTCTTCCGGATCGTGAAAAGATTGGAAGTTTCAATAAGAGAGGTAAGTCAACATGGCACAGTTATTTAATGATAATATAAATATCGAGTATTAATGTGTGTGTATAATTATTATTATTATTCTACTGTTTCTTAATACATACTAGTTTTTTTTTTCTACTAGTATTTCTTTTAATAAAATAAAAGAATTTTTGGCAATCGGTTCTCTAAACTTTAATTTAATTATAACCTCAATCTGCCGCATCGATTACTGAGTTATTGACCAAAGATTAATCCTAGTAAAGATAGGAAACTTGACACACCGTACGATTTGTACTGCGCCATCTATTATTCGTGCACGAAACTAGTATTACCAATTCTGACATGGGGAGAAAGTCTAAGGCCGGTTTTACATTATACTTAATTTAGTATGAAATTTTGATATAAATTATTAAATATATCAAAGAGTATCATAAAAAGTTATTTGTAAATTCATTACGAAATTTTGTACTAAATATTTAGGGCCTGTTCTATTTTCTCTCTTCAACATTGGTTAAGTCCAGTGAGATACATGGATGTTTGTCGTGCTGTAAAGATCATGCAATCTAAGCGATAGACAACGCAAAAATACGCAGTGTAGTTATGTCAAAACATAAGGAACTTATATAGTTTACAGAGTACACCGAGTAAGGACAATGGATGAGTCATAGGGGTTCAAATTTCTAAACCTAACTTCACTTGAAACAACAGCTTCCCAAAATGGCAGTTTGTTATTGTTTACATTCGTATCTACACAAATTAGTTTACTCATCCGTTTAATCTACATCATTTACTTGTTTTATTTATTTATTTTACGTATTTTATTAGTTTTGAATTACCCCTGCAGTTTTAAAAACATTTAATGAACCATGATATTCTTGTGTAAAAGGTAAGATCGCTGGCCAATAGCCATAACATTTAGATACTTTCTTATATATTATTATATAAGAATTAATTTTAATTTTAAATCTATATATATATAATAAGAATTATTATATATATATAAATATTACTTATATTTATATACATTATTTCTTATATTTCTCTCGCAGGATAAATTGTGATGCTAACGATGGTCGCAGTTTTTTGGGATTTCCGAATGAATCTAATATATATGACACGACAAGAATTAAGAAAGTACATGAATAAGAAGAACTATTGTCGTTGTGCAGAGATTCCTAGGTCACATTAAATCAATTTATTTGTTAGATACACATTTTAAGCTAGATTGCTATTTATCGCAATAACTAACCTAATTCATTTTATGTTCACTTCTTAAAATAATGTGATTTTGGTTTGAACTGCATTATAATAGTATAAATTTTAATCTCATTTATTCACATTATAGACAATTCGATATTATATAGTCTACGTTTGAACTGCATCCACTTGGGCACTCCCGCACATTATTGTTGACAAACCAGTGCAGGGTCGGATGTTAGAAATGAAGTAGTCGAATAAAAAGGAACAATCTTTGTATCGTACAGAACGATATAGTCATAACTCTTGAACCCTAATTAAAAGTTATTTGAGTCAGAAATTTGAAAGTCCCTTCCACCGAAGCTGTTGCATTTTTATTAATTTATTTGAGAAAGAACCACAACATATTTATTCCTGGAAGAATATTTTATACTATAAAAATATAAACAAAGATTTTATTCACAAAAAGGAAAGAATATGAATATAATTATCGTAAAACATTTGCAAATATATGTATGATTTAATCAAACATTATTTTACTGGAATCGTGTTTTTTATTACTATAAACTGTTCATAAATATTTGCAACAAAATCAGAATAAAAAACGCATAAATTTGTGTAGTTTTTTAATCTATTTTTCTACTTCCTTTAAAATATAAATTATTCTACACGTTTGAAAGTTCCCGGCAACAGCTTGAAACTGGGCTTGAAGTTCACTCAAAACGGACCACTCAAGAACAATGGATTTTTGCGAGCTTGTCTTTACTGTGTTATACTGTGTAGTCTATCGTGTTGCCGTATCACCATCCATTTTAAAATAATGTGGTCACGTCAAGAAGTTGAATTGCTGATTGAGTTTTTAAAACTATTCCCATAACAATTTGTTAAACATACACAGTTTTATAGTCTATACTAAAAAAAGATTGGCACATACAAAAAATTACATTTTATTATTAGATTTATATTTCGTCCCTAACTTCTTTTGCAAATTAGCAGATTTATTGCCACTTTATCGTTGCACCTCCCTAAGGTTTCAACATTTTGCTTTGCAACCCATCTATATTGATGTAGCTTAAATTTTTACATAGGTAAACTTAATCACCATCTGAAAGTCCAAGTACTACTTGATTATTTGTGCCTTTAAAATTAAAGAAATAGAATCTATCAGATCCGGGTCTATCCATGTCCGTCAAGATCACTTAGACAATAAGAAAATTGCCAAAGTTCATCAAATCTTTTGGTAATGCTTAGTTATTCACTTATTGAGAAACAATCTAAATAAAAACGTTCGACAATCGATCGTCAGTCATTAATCCGAAATTTAATGAATTTTGAATGTCTCCTCCTTCAGGTCGCATACTTATCCAATTTTTGCACCATATTTTACGGGACTAGCTATCATGTCTGTTTTTAATTTACATCAGTGACCTAGAGCATTGTGATATTAACACTGATTTTGTTCTATTTGCTGATGATACCACAGCTATTAACTCTGATTTCTCAGAGGTGGGTCTCAGTGCCAGTGTTAAGAACATGTATACTGCTATAAATAATTGGTTTTTAGCCAATAAATTGTGTGTGAATCCAACCAAACAGCAGAGGCAGATATTGTCACTGAGACCAACTGGGAATCACCTAATTAAACCTGTAAGGCTACTATTGTTGGACCCAAAGTTAACTTGGGAGAATCATATCGATGGCCTGTGTACAAGACTTTCAAGCAAAATTTTCTTGATTAGAACTTTAAAGAATAAGCTAAACTCCCCTAATTAATAACAGCATATTTTTAATTTTTTCATTCAGTTATGATCTATGCCATTTTAGTTTGGGGTCATTCCAGTCATTTACACAAAGTATTCAAACTGCAAAGAACATGTATGAGATTGGTTGCAAATTTGGAGTATAGAGCTGATTATAGAGACACTTTTATTAAACTTAAAGTTTTAACTGCACCATGTGTATATATCTTGAAATGTGTCACTTTTATAAAAGAAAATTTTGATAATTACACTCTTAATAGTGATTTCCATAATTACTCTACTAGATTTAACGAAAATATTAGATTACGTCAACTAAGACTGAAAAGAAGTCAAAATCAAATTTTTCAATGTCTTACCCAGCTCCATCAACCAAACTATCATTAATGTCTTTCGAAAATATTATGAAAAAATACTTAATTTCGAAAAGCTTTTATTCAGTTGAAGAATTTTTGAATAATAATTTTAGCGATATGATTTAATTTGATTTAAATCCATTTTTGTAACTATTAATATTTCTATTGTTTCATTCTTTTTTTGCTGTGACGTATGTAAACACTTCGTGAACACGTAGCATTAATAAACTTTATTATTATTATCATAGTTGCCTTCAAAGATGATAGCCGCAACAGCAATACTTCTTGATTAACTATTTTACGGGAATATTAATTATCGACTTACGACATTTTTGGTACTAAATTTTTCACTTTAAATATCAAACAAGTATATTCATTTACTTTTAAATTTAATACAGAATTTCATACTAAATTCAGTATAACGTAAAACGAGCCTAACATAGCATGAGTAGATGACTGATTTTGAATCCTTATAAAATTAAGTAAATTTTTTTTAATGCTGTTTTATTTATATATACTGCTATGTTAATTTTAGTCATTAATATTTCTATTATCTAATTTAGTTAATTCTGTGTTCATTTAAAACAGTTTTAAAGCTTAGAAAGTTGGAATTTTGTCCATGGAATAAGCTACTTGTCAAATATAAATTATTTATAATTATTATTGTAGATCATAGCCAAAGCATTTATTTAAACGTACCAAGTTCAAATAATTACTGACATGACAAATGGGGAGAATAATAATAAATTAATGTGTTTCTGCTTTTAACTGTATTAATTACAGTTAAAAGCAGAAATACATTAATTTGTTATTTTCATACTGTAAAAAACTTGCAATCTTTGCAAATGGGGAGAATTTAGGGACTTTTTTGATACCACCTTTAGACACTTTCACTTGATCACAGTGTATATATTATGTACAGTTGCGACATTATTATTTAACACTCGAACGAATGGCTCGACGCTTTGATAGTGCTAGATATTAATGTCGGCGACTGTACAAAAGAATCCGTGAGAATATTTTTAAATGCCAATTACATTGACTTACACAATATTTATTTAGTATGTAATTTTTTCAACTTCCTGTTTTTGTGCTTAATACTTAACTTAATGTATAAATTTTTCTCATTTAAACCATGTTTTTTATTCGAGTAGCACGAAGAAGGAAAACATTAATAAAAAAAATAACAGACATTTTAACGAACCAATACAACACACAATTTTCTTTGTCAGTACATGATATTTATACATTCAAAAGTTCTCTGGACAATCAATTAACCTTTCTAAATCATGAATAATAAGTATATAATACATCAATGCATTAATTAATGATAAATCTACTGAGAAAAAACATATGTCTTAAACAAAATAATGATGCATGAAGCACGTGAATCTTTTATAGGTACGCCTGTGATCGTAAAAAGTCACACCTTTAATCATATAAATAAATAGCATTGCCTGACCCACTAAGGTCACACACGGTGAAGGGTCATCAGTGTATTATTAACCTACATTGAAATTGCAACATCTTTACTTGGGGGCAATACGAAGTTACATATTTATTATTTAAATACTACAATCGAACAGCGACCAGGTATTTTAGGTGGCAGTGATATTGAGAAAGATATCACGAAATTCTGATGAGTGAAATATACAGCAGAAGAAATGTCTGTGTCTTGTAGTTTTCGTAAACAAATATACATATATATAAGGCTGTCTCTGTAGTTTGAAATTTGAAACTAAAATGATTAATAACAACTGTGGTCTGTTTTGGTCGTGCAAGAATTAATGGTCGGCCAGTTGAATGAAAAACGGTTATTATATCTCTTTTAAAGCAGTTTTAGAGTGGCGAAATTTGGAGTACGGGTTTCTGCTTTTTCATACTCTTCTAGCCTGAAGGCTTAGGAAATCCTTAAAGAGGACATCGAAAAGAAATAATGTTGTTGTTCAGGGTTTGACTGCCAGTAAACTTAAATTAAATCGTATATTAGTTGATATTTAACGTTTTTGCAGTGTATTTATATGTATACAATTTTTGCACCCAAAAGTCCATCCTTTTTAGAGGACGAAAAACATTATATGCAACTTTCAAGTTTATTTGTAGTTAAAAGGATATATACATACATTAAAAAGCTTCTTCTACGTAGAAATTGATTTCAAATTACCATTATATATGGGGAAACCTTTTGGTATTTAAGGCAATTTGAATATTTATACAAACTTACATCACGAAACTCAGCTGAATATGTATGAGAGAAAGTAATTCGTAATACTTGCCAGATGGACCGGTTTAGAATTGTCATTAGAAATAACCGAATTAATATTTATAAGGAATATTATACAATACCTCAAGTAGTTGGATACAAAGTCAAATGTCAAAATTTATCTACGAAAGATATGGAATCTTATTTATTAGTGTCAATGTCTAAAAATGTTGCAGTTAAAATATGTAAAAAAAAAATATATTTCAGCATTCATTCTATTTTATTTCCTTTGCTTGGATTCTTTAGAAATTAATTATTAGAAGGCAAATTTATAGTTGTTCAAGCTGCTAATGGCAGGAGTTCTTGGAAGAGCCGAACCAATAATAATAATAATAAATTTTCAAGTTATATGGCAAATTACGCTAACAATAAATGCAATTATGATTTTGTGTACATACCTGTTTAAATACAGTATATATTGGAGTATTAATTAATTTGCCAATCGTAGCGGGTGGTAATTAATGTGTATATGTTAATCGTACGGTAACTGTATGATTTTAATTTGGTTTTCTTGGGATCGATACTTATTCAGGCGTGGAGACTCAATGTAGCTCGTACTAAAATAAATGATTGGGGGTCATGGAGACAAGTTGGTTGTTGATAAAAATCTTCTTTAAAAATCGTTTTACTTTTTTGTCAATTAAAATTAATTAAATCATATTTCGGTAATCTCTTCGAAATTGAAAGGGAACTTTAATGTGAATTATTGTATTTACCATTGGGCTGAAAGTATATAGAAAAAACGCCAAGAATTTTTAGCGTTAGAAGAAAGTCGCTGAATTAACCTGCCTTTTCTTTTGTGGATTGTTTTGCTGTTTAGAGTATTACAATGTAGATTGGATGTTTGGAAGGAGCTTATCGGTGTTGTATTCTTGATGCAGGCAACATGTTTGGTTTGTCACTGCAAGAAAATTGTATTTTGAAATAGCTTGGTGTGTGTATTAGCTGATTTTGCAGGTATTTCTTATGATTGAATTTTTGGGTAAATAGGTATTTTGTATTTCGTAAACTTTGAGATTACCTATTATTATTTGTAAATGACAGTTTAAATTGACATTTTAATATGTATAAGTTGGTAGGCGTTTTGTGCGAAATTTACCATATAGGATAGCGGGAAATTTTAATATTTGCTTTTATTTAAAATTGAAATTTAATGATCTAAAGTATACTGGATAATATTTGATTCTCGATTTAAACATTGCAAATAAATGCACTCACCCTGAGTATAGTTCTTTATGCTCTTTAAATGTTGTTGATATATTATTAAACAATAAATTGTGCATGTTATCGATATTTACACTGTATTTATTAATATAAAAGCAGACAATACAGTAAATGATTAAAATTAAATTATTATAAATTCAATATTTAACGAAATAAACGTCTTATATTATCGTTACAAGTTATTAATTTTCAAGTCACATTACGTGCAGCCTCCTTAGCTATCTAGTTGCTACTGGTAAAAAATATAAATACAAGCACTCATATTCATTATAGAGTGAAATATTAGCCGGGCAATCCTTTATAAAAAAAAACCACAATAAAATAAATAAACAAAAGCAGCAATGCAGAGTCCGGCGTTCAAATCTCGCTCTGGTCAGTTACGATAATCAATTTTTTCCGGGGTCGTAATGTTGATTAGGAGAGAGATTTGGCGCTGTGGGGGCCTGACAAGCTTCAGCTTAGGCATTACTATCCCTTAAAAAAAATTGCTATTTTTTGCCTTCGCAACTATAACCTGCTACTGCTATTTTTGGTTAGCAGTTTAAAAAAGCTGCTACAATTGCCTTACATGCGTACATAAGGAATATAGCTACTTACTGCTGTTTTCATATTTTCACTGTTTTATATTGTTCTGTATTTAATTAAAATTTTTACTTGTATTGTCGATACACTACAAATTTTTATCTAAACTACAGTACTCATATATCGTTGACTTAAAAGAAACTTGGAGAGGAGAGTCACAACTCAAGCTTGCAGATTTCAGCAACTTATGAAGATAATCTGTATTTTACTCACAAATAAAGACCTAATGATGTAAACAATTCGTTAATAAATATAGTTGTTTCTTAAGCAGATAAGTGTAAATTATTTTTTTTGTATAATATTAAATACTTTTTCCATTCACATCTAAAGTTTTTATATGTAAACCATTGCCAAATATATCCAACGTTGCCTTAATGGCACTATGTAAATAAGAAATACGTCGATTCGACAACAATAAATATTATATCGGCAGACATCTTCGACATCCTTACAGAATTACGTATTGTCCCTACTGAAACCAATAAAAAACCCTTAAGTTAAAAGAATCACATTTATTTTCCTTCCACAATTCCCAATGTCTTTTGAAATTCGCAAATAATATTAGTATAAAAATTTCCACTAATGTGAAGAAGTGCAGAAGTATAACCTGACGAAATGACCGTGACAATTAAATATATCCACTGACATCTTCAGCATCCTTGAAGATGACAGCATTGTCATTATTGAAATGAACTAACAAATTTCGAACTTCTCACACAAAATCTTGTTTACACCTAAAGCAGGTGTTTTACTATTTCGTTACCTATCTATGTTAATCCTTAATGCACAGAAATAGTTTTCGAAGCAAGATATTTATAAATCTAGCTTTATGTTTCGCAGCGTGCTATCAAAGCCATATTGTATTTTGATGCTCGATGACTATTTAGTTTAGCAGTTTCTTTTGATACCGATTAGTTTCTATACAAACTGCTAACTATTATTAGCTGCTACAAAATTCCGTAGTAATCCATCACTAATAAACGATAAAATGCCTTTCTGTATTTCTATTCTCGTATTTTCTATATATACTCCATCAATAAAATTTAATGCACAACATTATAAGATGTGGATTTGTGTCAAAAATATTAACCCATTTTCACGCTAAAGCACAACTTATGCGCGCTCGAAATCAATTTACTTTATTACAGCATGGCCGGAGTATTTCTGCATTTATGTTATGAACATGGTCTATTGAACTTATCGGAATTCAATAAAATAATATAATAACGGTAGCGGCGTCTATGCTCCAGTTTCGTGACATTATTTCACATTTGTTTCCTCTAGCAAGGAGTGAGGAAAAATATGCTGTGAACAACTACTGAAATTTAATACCTACATTTTTGGTTCAATACAATTTTTTTTTAAGTTTTAATGACATTTTATTCCATTGTCGCCAAATTTTCTTTTTTACGATTTTCATTAAAAAAAAGTATTGCCGTCATCAAAATTTATAGTCTCTTAAGACTTTGGTCTGAACCTGCATGTTTCGTAAGAGGGTTTTATTGTGAAGTGCTCTAAGAGCTTTTGTGCTAACGATGGGTTTCTACGGTGACTCACTCAGACACCCTCCTTTGGCTACGCAAAGTATGATAGTCCGAAACTGTTATTAACATGTCAAGAAGGGGGAATAGTCCTCGTATTTCGTGCATAACACAATGGGTACACATTTGGCTTTTTTGTCCTATTTTAAATTGTTGATATGAGAACTTTGTAGTAAGAATTAGGTGTGTATTTTTTATTTATAATAAGTAGAGACCGGATTATATGCAAAGAAAAACTGGAATATATGCACATATATATGCATCGATTTTTGAGAAAATATGCATAAACCTGGGGCATATATGCAAAAAAAAATTTTACATAAAATAAATAAGAGTAGAAATTTAAACATTAACTTTATTGCACAAAATTTTTCCACAACATATTTCTAAAACAATTTATAATTAAATGTTTTTCAAAATTGTGTAAAAGAAAGTTTTGTCTTCTATCAGAATACATATGTTTCGAAATAGAAAAGCTTCTTTCAACCTCCACAGATGTAATTGGTGCATTTTTTAACTTTGCAATACATTCTAAACTAAAATTAAAGTCGAAATCGTTTACTGTTTCACCTTCCAAAATTTTCTTAACTTTCTTCAATTTCAAATACCTCGTATTTTTATTTATCACTTTTTTTTAAATTTATCGTATATAGAATTACCTATTGTACCCTTAACCTTCTTACATAGCATATCAAATTCTTCTACTATTTCGACTGCTTCCCAGGGCGACATCCCTTGCGTTTCTAGTTTACGAATGGAACTTGAAACAAAGCTATAATTTGACTTAATATACAAACAATTTTGTAGAAATTCTGTTGATGTTACTATCTTTTTACAGTTTTTTTAGAGCAATGCAGTCAGCAGTGATTTCAAGAATTACATTTTTTATTCCTTCAAAATTATCGGCGAAAAAAAATTGCAGCCTCTAACCATGTACCCCATCTCGTAATAATCGATTTAGGAGGCAACTTAACACCGAGAAGTCGCTCCTTATAAAATTGGATTCGTAAAGGTGCTTTTAAAAATACTTTTTTGACATTGCTAATTAAATCATTAATCAAAGGGAATTGATTCCTAATGTCTTCCGCTACACGATTGAATCCATAAGCTAAACAAGTGGTATGAATAATGTTACTATAAAAAAAATTCAATTTTGCGCGGC
This sequence comes from Protaetia brevitarsis, assembly GCA_004143645.1. NCBI lineage: Eukaryota > Metazoa > Arthropoda > Insecta > Coleoptera > Scarabaeidae > Protaetia > Protaetia brevitarsis. Next base: position 743,837 of record RXPK01000240.1, read on the forward strand.
TTTTATCATGTATGGTGCAGCGTCGGACAATATTAGTAAATTTTTTTCACAAGGTATACTTCCAGGTAAAAAGAAATTTGATAAACTTTCTTGAACGAATTGGGCCATTGTCACATTATTTGTTTTTTTTGAAGTTATTTACAATAAATTAAATATGATTTACCTACAATATCTTCATGAAGAATTCCTATTAACAAATGGGCAATATAATGACCACATTTATCCGTACTTTCATCTACCATGATATAAATAAAATTATTCCTTACCAATTGTTGAGTTTCTGCTTTTGTTTGCTGGTAACAAGATCTGACCTAATTTTTTCGTATACTTTCGTCAGGTACATTATGTTTGCAATATCTTTGCAGAAATGATTTCAAATTAACATTGTTTAATCTTGCTAATGGTATGTTAGACGAAATTAATGCGTTACACAGATCCGTATTATATTCTTCTTGTTTTCAGTTTTCGTGAAATTGATGCTACACATTGACGTATAGATTGCTGCACACATGCGGATCGCTTTAGTTTTTCACATTTTCCAATATGTGGTGGAGTTTTAGCGTGTTGATCAATCAGGTATTTTCTCTCAGAAAACACCTACAACACCAATCGTCATTTTATATCAAAAGTTAAAGAATTTAAAAACAATTGTGAAGCTTTTAGTAAAATTAAACTTACCAGTTTACTGCAGGCTCGACAAAATATTTTGTCGCCATCCTTTACCAGTTCAGGATATGGCTTAATCCATAAAGAAATTTTGTTCGCTATACTCACTGTATGTACGCACAGTATTTAAAAACGTAACACAATTACATGCTGTTTCGCTCAAAGATATTCAATGAATGAATAGTTTATTTGGGAATTAATAATAATAAAACGTATTTACCACATCCTTTCTGCTAGGGGAAATTAAACACGTGCAGTTCTTAGAAAAAAAGTATTAGAGAAACCAATGTAAAAGATTTATCGTTCTGAGAATTGTCGGTTGTCGATCTACATTAGGAATTACTAGGAATTTTTGCTAATAGAAAGGATAAGAAAAAGCTTAAATATGCAATATATGCAACTTTTGTAAAAATATGCATAGAAATGCCTAAATATGCAATATATACAATCACTAATTAGCGCTAATTAACTTCAATTAGTGTAATACGTCTACGTATAGACTATACTTAAAGATATGCAAAAAATAAAATATATGCACTTTGCATATAATCCGGTCTCTACTTATTATACTATTACTAAACAGTTCATTAGTACTAAAGCAACACACAGTATTGTATTAACTAAGCTATCCTATACGTGGTAGGTACTGGTTTTGCAGGTATGCATAGCTATAGAATAAGTAGAGCATCTTATGTAACCCACTCTGAATTGATCGTTCACGTTGAAGGTCAGGTCAATTTCAAAGTTGTCTCGTTCACCGATCAGATCGGGTTCACACTCCATAACACACATTCAGATAGCGGATTGTATTGTAAGAATAGCTGTTGAATCGTATAAGGCAAAGCGTGGCTTCGGGCTGTATTATGGACCGTAGTTAGCGAACGTATCGCATTGAGAGGAAGGAAAAAAATAAACGTTGAACACTGACCGTTCGTGCGGTATCGCAGTGAATGCATATTAGAGTTTTAGCGCTGCACTTCATTAAATCTTTAGGTGTGTATGATATAGTAGCATTTAAGGAATGTAAAGAACTGATCAACTTGTGTGGGTTCATATCAACCGGAATACCTAAAAAAAATGTATTCTGGATTTCTTTTAGGTATATTTTAAATTTCAAGTCTTTGCTCAAAATTAGAAGATGCGTATTTTTTTTGTAAAGCTTTACAGTAGCTATTTACAAAGATATTCGCGATATATAAATTTTGCAAAATCAATATAATAATCGCAGATTCACGTTGTTTGGTAATGTATAAATCAAAAGAGTAATACAAAATACATATAAATGACGATTGTTTATTCAATAGTTCAAATTATATCGATTGTAATTTATTATGACCCCCTTTTTCTCCTGTTAAATAAAATACTTAATATTTTTTACTTTATGTTCTACAAGAATAAAGGTATTTGAGAACCTACGGGTATTCTATAAAAAAATATATTCATACAGTACTCTACGTTACATTACGATATATTATAATGAATTATGTTTTTTTTTTCTTTCTTGAGATAGTGGCTTTTTTGCACAATTTAATGAAAAATTTACTAATCAAACCATTTTTTAACGTTTCGATAAAAAAAGAAATTTATTGTCTTCTTCAGAAAATGTCTTTTTTTTAATGCCCATTTTTAAACGCACTTGAGTTCACTTTGTCAGCAACCTTTTTCTCGTTTCAAAATAAATTTTACAAACAAATATATGGCTGCGCAATGGTTCTTGAAGATCAGCTCGAAAGACATGTAATTACCAATTTAGATTTTAAACCAACTTTTTATAAAAAAAAATGTAGACGATTGTTTGGCTTGTATTCCGGAAGACAAGATCACACAATTTCATCAGTTCTTCAACGAATTTCATCCGAAATTACAATTTACGCTCGAAATAGAAAAAAAATACAGTTAAACGGCTTAAATCTTGCTTCGATTCAAGAAAATAATTTTGTTTTAAAATTTTAAATTATATCATAAACCAACATTTTCTGGTCGTTATTTAAATTTTCATTCCGCCTAACCTTCGTTTATAAAAAAAAATGTTATGTATGCCTTAATCTATAGAGCTATCGTATGAACCAATCCAAAATATACAAAAGAGGTATTAAATACAGTAAAAATTAAGTAATCCTTTACCGTTAATTCAAAAAACCATTAAAAATAAAGTACATCAACACTATAACACCAAACAAGTCATTAAAATATCAAACACAATTCCAAATACCTTTAAATACGTTAGCATCCCATATGTTCTACAATTATCCGAAAAACTTAACAAAATACTTAACCCCCATAATATAAAACTTGCACATAAAAACCACAATAATTTGAAATTTGGTTTTTCAAAATTAAAAAGACAGTATTCTGTTACAACACCAAAGTCATGTACTATACAAATGCAACAATTGTGATGGTGTGTACATAGGACAAACGTCACAACAACTTCACAATAGAATAAAAGGCCACAAATATCAGAATAATCTTACTGCATTAAAAAAACACCTATTAAACACAGGTCATACTTTCAATTTTAATAGTACAACAATTTTAAATAAAGAAAGCAATTATAAAGCCCGATGCATATTAGAAATGAATCAAATAAATAAATATTAAAAACTCAAAAAATGAGAAAACAGAAGTAGAAAGTATATCTACAATTTATGCACCCATCATTTAAATATCACTTTTCGTCGTTAGTATAAATGTAAATTGACAAATAAACAATTTAAAAAAAAAACAGTAAAAAAGCCCATTGCTGAGCCTGCCTTGCGTATTGTTTTGGATGTAACCTTCGGCATATTTGAATTCAGTATGCTACACACAGGTTAGTAAAGTACTTTTACAAACAACTTTGTTGTTAATTTTAAAAAATTTAATATTAATGTTAAATTTAAAAAAAATAAAATAAAAAAAGGCATTTTCTGAAGAAGACAATAAAAAAAATTGTCGAAACGTTAAAAAAATGATTTAATTAGTAATTTTTTCATTAAATTGTGTAAAAAAGCCGCTATCTCAAGACAAAAAAAAATATTTACACTATCGGCTAAGAATAAATTTTCATCAATATTATAATGAATATATTAAATAAAATAAAATAAGATTAGAAAGTGCAATGTAAATTGTCGAACTTATGTAAAACTTGTAAAGAACAGATTTTAAATGAAGAATAAAGCACATACGTTTAAACAAACAACACTTTAAAATTTTTTAAAATACATCTAACCACTTCGAACTATCTAAAATGGTTACGGAAAAGTCGGCACTAAAATTTAAATAATAGTAGAAAATTTCCAGAAAATTGCAATAAACTTGTGCCATCTATTATTTAAAAACTAAACTAAACTAATGATGTGCTAAAGACGCAGTAGAATACTTGAAAAGCATATATACAGAAGGTCATCTATCGAATAAAACTTAGGAAAGGGGGGTGGACTCGAAAATTAATTTTGAGTTTAATCAAAGGTCTCTACTAGTGAGCTGTTGCCTCAGTATTTTCAATGCCTCTAAGTTGTTGAGATAGGTACCTTTTTTGGCCGTATGTAATATTTAAAGTGGCGTTTATTTTCTTTTAAATGTTTACCGAACAAGGAATCTACAGTTGAATTGGGTTTTTTTATTTTTATTTTTTATTTTAATACTTTCTGCCGTGGTTTTCTAAGAAAACATTGACATTGTCAGTAGGAGAAGTCAATTAATAAACAAATATAAAAATACAAAATAAGCAGCTATATAAAATAAACACTAATGATGTTAATATGTTAAATTGCAATCGAAAATATTCCTCCACAGTGTAGTATGTGTGTGCCAGTAGATATTTCTTGAGTTCTCTTTTAAATTGAGTTTTTGAAGAGAGCGATTTTATATATTCTGGCATTTGGTTGTATATAATAGTGGCTTGTTAAGTAGGGCTAGATTCATAAAATTTGGTTTTATGAGCTGGAATACTTAAATTATGGCAGCCCCGTGTCGTCATACCGTTAAATATATCACGATTTTTAGTAAATTTGGTCTCATTATCTTTATAAAACATTAAAACTTCATAAATAAATATACCAGCCAATGACAAAATACTGTGGGCACCAAACAAAGAACGACACGAATCTTTGGGTGCAACTCCAATTATAATTCTAATTATCTTTTTTTGCGTCACAAACAACCTCCTTTTACGCCACGTAAATGCTCTTTTATTCTAATTTCAAAATTTCTAAAGGTCCTTCCAACGTATCTGCAATGGCATCAGTTACAATGCAGGAAGGTAAACACCCTTAAATTTTTAGTGCTCTATATTAATCTTTATTGTTAATAATTAAATTTCGTAAGGGGTGTAATGTTCTAAATGATACATGGACATGACACATTTTATGAAAATTTCTTATGTTGTCTTATGAATCTGTTAATAAATAGCACCCAATTTCTGATGACGAAATATTTATTCTAGAAAACTAGTGCAGAAACTTTTAAAGAATAAAAAATATGATTATATCTTACCGTGTATACTCTGCATTATTTGAATGAATGCAATATCTATAGATCTATAAATAAAATATGGTTTTTTTGAATTTTAATAGTGGTCAAATGTTATTTTTAACGATGAAATATTTTAACAATTCCAATGGATTCCATTACCATTGGCACGATTTACTACAACAATTTCCTGTTAGAATTAGTGTTCATAATATTCCATAGGGCAGTCACACCAAAAATTAAACAAAATCATCTAAAAATAACGCAAACCATGTAGGGGTTAAAACAGATCCGTGAGGCACCCCTGTACAATTACGCAGCTACGTGCAAGCGGAGATCTGTTAGCTTTAAGATCTATTGCATTATACCATTCTTATTCTAAAAGTTCATCAATAATGTAAAACCGTCCACCAAAGTTACCATACGCTTTTAATGGTCAATAAATTTTTGCACGTGCTCGGACTCCGACTGCTGCAATTATAATCGTTCCGCTAACGGTTAGTGCCCTTGTATTGGCTTTCAATTAAAACAACAATTTACCAGCCGTCCATAATAGTTTGTTACGCATTTGCGCAAGACTATTATTAGCCGAGTCATAAACCTGAATGCTTGATTATGTACGTGGTGTCGTATGTACCGAGTTAATGCGAGCGACTAGTTTGAAGTTTCATTTTAGGTTGCCTGTTTATTATTATTTATTAAACAGCACACGGGAGAATAATCCAGATAATGGCTAACATAATCAAAGAGCTTTTATATATAATAGTGATCGTGATTATGCGTGTATAAGATAAGAGCTTCTGCATATATTCTAACCAGTTTAGATTGTAGATTAAGTTATTATTCGTCAACATGAAAATTATTTCAAATTATATGAGATTATGTACATGTTTAATAGGTATGTAATCTTCTCATATCTTTATTAGCTTGTTATGTATTAACATATAGTTTTAACACCTGCTGATTCGAGATAATGATAAATTTACATTCCTTTAGCAAACTTTATATATATTTTAGATGCTTGCAAAAGTGCATCGTAACGCAGGGTTGCTTAAGGGGACTGTATCTCTTGTACAAGTGAATATCAGCTGCTAAAAAAAATACGGGTCCATTATTTTTCACTGTTCTACATGCTTGTAAAATTTTATCAAAATCAGAGGTGACCAGTTGGGTGATTTTACTTGTGAGAAAATTATTTCTTCCTGGTTAATAAATATACATTAACCAAAGAAATTATTCTTTTATATGGTAGCAATGAAATATTTATTAGGTTTTAAAAAAATAATTTGAAACAATTATTGTTTAACAAATATATCATGAAAAAATAGAACTTCGACTTGGAAACAATCGATATTATTCGCAAAGTAAAACTTTTCTTTTGGCATAATAAAGCATGTTTTATTAATTGCTTTCTGTACTGTAAAAAAAGTTGCAGTAAAATTACATGTAAAATCGTTGGTAACAAAGTTGCCTACAATTTTACAGGTAAATTTGCTTCATAAGGTAAAATTTTTACCATCTAGTAAATTTCACATGCTGATGTGTTTTTCAAAGATTGTACTGTAAAATTCGTGTGTAATATTTATATGAACTCTATATTTACCGAACACTGAGTATTTTCATATGTATTTTATAAAGAGAGCAAGCAACTTACCTAATTCCTTTTATAGCACCTAATAGGTCATACTGATCGCCACCAGGGATCAGAAATGAACAAGCTTACGAGAAACCTACGATTGTTTATGACGTACATGATATCAATTGAGCATATAAGTTCGACAAACAATAGAATTACCCACGCGCACAGATAAATAATCCAATTAACCAATCACATTGCGGCGTATGAATTCGGTATTTTCCATGATATCTATAAGTTTTACCCGAAATTCAAGTAAAACAAATAAATATAAAAGATCCTCATATTTTTAACAGCAAATTAATAGTTCACTAGTAAAATTACTTTTAAAGTGCACTAAATACCCAAAAAAATGACAATTTTACACTTTTAAGTAATTTTGAGAGTAAATACAAAATTGTACATGTTTTTTTTCCTGTATTTTCCTTTTGAATTTTTGTTACATCTTAAACTTACATGAAAAAGCTATAAATTTTACCGAAATTAATTTCTTTTTTCATGTTAAATATCCTAGAAAAAACATGTAAAACAAAATTTACAGGATTTATTGTGGTAAATTCACAAGGTTATTACATGTAATATTCTGATTTACCATGGCAAAATTACTGTAATTTTTTACAGTGTGTATGGAATAATGTTGAAAATCAATTATTCTCTTAAAATATCTTAGTTAAACCTGCAGACCTACGATACCAAGACACTTGTTCACAGTTATAAATTCCGCTCCGACTTGTAAAAGCAAAATTTATTGCTCAAGACTTATCTGATCTAAATCTACATTACGAATTTGTTTCCTTATATAAGTAAATACAATCGCTAAGCCATTCTAAATGCAATTGATATAAATAGGGATACAAGAATGAATTAAGGATATCTATAGCTTCGCGATTCCTCAACGCGATAAACTTGTGGAATCAGTGGAGCAAAACGAACTCCACATCAGACAGAACGATAGCAAGCATTTCCCACGTGTAAAAGCTCGAGTCTACATTGGTCCTATTCCCTATCGGACAGTAATCACAATCGATTTAGGTTAACGTAGGAAGGAACCATTCTTTGGGGGGAATAAATAAGGTTTACCGCATTAGCAAAATGAATAAACTCTGGATTTTATGCCGCTTTATATCTATTGAATCTATTTTTTTTGCAATCAAGTAAAAGCAAACCGCCTATCTGTACGAATTCATGTTTGCGCAGTTGAGAAGAAAATTATAAATCAAATAAATTGTTGCAAATACTAAGAGTTCAATGTTTTTGAACTCGATAATCGTTTGTACGTCAGTATTTTCTTTTTATAACCTAAGGTCATTTACAAACTTATACTTAGATAAATCCGGTATAATATAGGAAAAATTGGATATATTTCGTCAGAATTTGCTTAAAACTCTACACACTGTTGAAAATACTACGGTGTTGGCGTTAATTTTGCGCTAGTCAAATATTTTAGTGTTGATTTTTCCAAACTTTGCCAGACGAATTTGACTACGCGTATTTAATAGAAAGAAATGACTAGAATTTCGTGTGAATTCTTTGTTACAGATATGAGGATTGACTATTTTTCTAGACATTCACAAGCGTCAACAATCAGAATTTTTCGCCTCGGATAGAAATATAGACAACCCAACCTATTCTAATACAGTATTTGCATTTGATACGCCAACCACTGCATTGCACGTGTATCTGTTTTCGTGTTGATTCTCCGTATTAACATATCCAACAACCAGCAATATGTGACTTGAACTTGCAAGTGTAGACCTCCGTGTTATTAAACGTTATTTCAGTGGGCAATAAAAAAACTTTCAACACTCTTAAATATGTTTTGGGAACATCTATTTACGCAATTTAGTTTTAGAACTTGAATCAATAGCATAAACATTCACCTTATATTTTAATAATGGTTCTCAAAAAATCCATTTTAAAATTGGTGACGTTTAGTTGAAACAAAACTTGTAGAATGGTGTTTTGCATATTTATAATTGAAGAAAAGTCTTGAAAGAGAGAATATTATAACATAAGAAATAGGAGTTGCATATTAAAAAGACTGTTGTTTAGAGAAATGGTGTTAAAACACACCAATAGATCGCATTCATTTAAGTTAAACAGCTAGTAATTGGTCTAGTCTAGATCAAATAAAATGTGACTAGAAGTATTTTATATATTCACGTGTCAGTTGGACAAAATACACCGTTAGCAATACACAATACTTGACTATCTCTTGCTCGTCAAATTAAAACTTGGTATAATTTCTCGACAAAATAACACGAAAAGAGTGTGGACCTCTCCTGACTATTAAATTAGTCAAAAAAGTGTTAAAATTTTCAACAGTGTACGAGGCAATACATTATTTTTAACTTTATATTTTATTATTTGAATAGTTTTTGCTCCTTATGAATAAACAGTCAGAAATGTTAATGTAGATAAATGAAATTATCTTAAGCAAATCTGAGTCATGATTTTGATAGTCCATAAATTACATTTTTTTTAATTATAGAATATTAGGTAATCTTTAAATTAGTAACGGTGTCGATAACATATTATACCAGTATCAGCTGTTCCTACCGTTACCTGTAAATATGCATAATATAACGACTGGTATGTAAAAAGTAGGACAAATTTATCGTGAACACAAACACGACTATTATTACCTTAATTATACAGTGTGCACTCTGTAGACCTGTCGACGGGTATATTACTAATGTCTGGTCCTCCATTTAATTATGGTCGTCCGAAAGATATTTTAAAAGTATCTGCAGTAAGCATTTATAGGGTTATAAGGATCAAATACAATAGCTGGAAATGTACGAGAAAGTAAATATATACGTGTAAATAATACATAATTAAATTAATTAAGTTAAATAAATGTTATATATATTTAGTTCAATATAAAAGGTAACCGGGAAAAGTATTTTTTTTATACTACAAAAATACTAAATTGAAGAATCTGGTCACAAGAATTGCAAAGTACTAATAGCGATCGTGCTGGTATCTGAACTAACAAGGAAACACAGGCAAGTGTCCCTCACCGATTTAAATGAAACTTGTTAGGTTTATAGATTCATATAGTGTAAGAACTATGGCAGTTTTCTTAGTTGTAAAATTGCCTGTTTTATGAGAGTGGCGTCCCCTATCTGCAACACTAATGTAAATTAGTGCTGCGAATCGAAACCGGTTTTGGATGATTGGTTTTCGAATTTAAAATACATAGCAACTCTAAAAAAGCAACAGGTGTTTTTTTTTTTAGTTCACACTTTCACCCAGAGTTTAAAACTGGTTTCGAAAATCGATTAACTGGTTTTACTGAAACCGGTTTTTGATATCTGGCCATTGAAACTTTAGTGTGGTGACAATAGTTAAAAGAAATCCATAATGCAAAAATAATTAAAAAAACTAATTAAGGGGGTCACTACATAATTTGGGTTCAAATTATTATTTTTGATTATTATAATAGAATGCTTTGTTGTTATTTTCGAGTAAGTTTCATGAAAATCCAAGCAGTAGAACTGGTCGAATTATGATTTTTAAATTAGTGAAACCACCTAACACTATATCAGCTTTGTGAAAGAATTCACCATAAAGCTAAGTAACAGAAGCGAGTGGGATCTATAACGACCTTCTTTACTTGAATAGTAATGCATCAAATGGTATACTGGATGGCTCCAAAAGCAGAAGGAGGAATTGGAATAGGAATATATGGGCTAGAACTACATATTTCGAAAGCTTGGAAAATACCCAGAGTATATTTCAGGCGGAAATACAGCTTTTGCGAAGATGGTGTTAAGTTCATTATGGAAAGGAACTATCGAAGAGCAGGAGATTATCATCGTGTCTGATAGTCAAGCAGCATCAAGGCGCTGAACTCAATATGAAATCAGCTCCAAGATGGTCTGGGAATGTTCTAGGGAAATAAATGAGCTAGCAAAGAAATAAGTAACCTCCTGTGGGTTCCGGTCACACAGGAGTGGAAGGAAACGAAATAACGATACTCGCAGAAAAGGGGCTGGAATGGCTTTTGTGGGCCTGAACCCTTTTGCGTGTAAGTAGCAGTACAACACCGTGAAGAAAACTAAAAATGGAAATGGAGCAGAGAAAATCCAGTTTACTGGGAAAATCTCCAGGGAATGAGGCAAAGTAAATTCTTCTGGGAATTATAACCAGAAGAGGTTTACAGAATGCATCAACCTGAGTAAGAACAATGTTCGCATATTAACAGAAATACTTTCAGGCATTGTGACTGAAGGACACCTGAGTAAGCTTGGATGGAAAAAGATCTGAATGCAGATTTTGTGGGAACAGGTTGAAAATCCATCCACTCTCTCAAACTGCGCAGCACTGTACAACTCGAGGGCATTGTACCTGGGAGCATGTGAATCGAAGAGGGAGACTTACCTAGACTGGGGCCTCTGACATCCTACACTTTTCTAAAGGAATAGGATTGGAAGGCCAGCTGTAAAGCAGCAAGATAGGGCACAATAGATTTTTAAAGGTCGAAGTGTATGACCGCACCCTTTTAATTTTATCAAAGTACAACACAAGGTACACTTTGCAGGTCAGTACAAACGTTTGTGGTTTGTTGCATATGTTAATAATGAAACAAATCGAAAAAAAAAAAATACAAGTGCAATGCGTAGTGGTATAATGCAATACGTATAGAGATTAGTGGGGTTTCTATATTTCTATTCCGAGGGAAATTTTGATTGGTTGACGCTTCTGAATGTCTAGAAAAATAGTTAAATCCTCATATGCTGAAACAAAGAATTCAACACGAAATTCTAGTAATTTCTGTTCTATTAAATACACGTAGTCAACTTGTCCGGCAAAGTTTGTAAAAATCAACACTAAAATATTTGACTAACCCAAAATTAACGCCAGCACCGATAATATTTTCAACAGTGTAAGGTAAAACAAAAAAATAAATGAAAAATAAAGAATAATATTGAGTTGGTCGACAATTATATTAATTATATATAAAAACAATCGAGAACCTGATATAAAAGGAATCCAAAAATTGCAATACAAGTAAATCCTAAATTTATTATTGAGTTTTTAATTTTTTTTTTTAAATTCCTCATTCAGTGTCTTCAAATAACGTAATTTAACATGCTTATAACGTTTGAAACAAATCGGTTTGCGCATCTTTGAGAATGTGTTCCTTGTCTCTTGCCGATTATCCCTAATGATTTTTCATTGAATTCAAATTATGAAGTGACCCCCTAATACTGGTAATTGAAATCAATATTGATATAAATATTTATTTATGTTGATCGCAACTTCCGTGGATAAAAAGTGTTCTATAGGGCCAAAATTCGTCCTGGTTTGACTTATACATTCATGAGCAACATACTAGGGAGTTAAATTTATTCATTATGTGTAAATTATACAGGCATTTACCCTACGAAGAGCAGAAATGAAAAGGTATGCCGTTTACAACTCTTTAAACACCACACAAGGAATTTGACTAACATATAAATATCGATAGGAAAGTACCTAAAAAATATCCCCACTCTGTTCAAGAGAGAAAGCGTCCGCTAGTGGGACATTTTTGAATCTGCGCGTTGCACAATCACTTTTAGACTCGTATTCAAATTGATAAAAAGAAATGGAAGACAGAAATAGCAACTAATGGATGTATAACTCATAAAATCAAATGGGATTTCTGTATTTTGCCATACACAATGCCTTAAATCCATGTAACTAACATGCCCTTTTACTCTTATATAGGGCAATATTGTAAAACCTTGACATCTACAACATGACCGTCCGTTGAGATAGGTTCGAGGAGGCTCTTGTTAAAAGAAATAAACGTGGTTAATTCGATTTTTATAGCTATAGAACGTTGGAGCTCCTTCAGCCGCGTGCACTAAATAAAAACAGACAAGTGGAAGAGACATTCTCGTCTATATTATACGAGCCGAATACTACTTTTTCCCGTCAGGAGCCTATTTGTTCGTGGTGTCGATGAATCGCGTTTATTTCTAGAGTACAGAAGTGTTTAAAATTGCTCTCGCTGGCCGTTTACAAAGAAGAGGCTTTTAAATTTCACCGAAATAGCGCAGAGGCTGGTCGCGTGATGCACCGTTTCGAATAAAAACGAAGATGGAGAAGAAGTTAACTATGCTTATAACTAGAGATCAAGGTGGAAATTAAAAGTAGATGTCACAATATTGGTGAAAGATACAAAACGAGAAAGTTGAGAACTGCTTTTATTTGTTTCTATAGCATTCAAAGTAAATTGATTTTATCTTTAATAGACAATTCGTAAAACATGTGAATAAGTAACAATTTAAAAGTTACTTACGCTAGGAATAACATGGTCGGCTACATTAAACATGAAGGAAAAAAATGTAAATGACAGTCATAGTAGATAAAACACTCAAGTTAACAAAATTGAATTATAAATAGGAGTGGTCAACTTTCGTCTACGTGCAGGTCAGTACTAAGTTTCATATACAGGTGTCTCATCGACTGGTCATGTAGATTTTTTTTGAACTCTTAGTAGGAATTTAATTTGGAAACTTGCATGTAGTTATGATATCTGTGGTCTATTTATGGAAAATATTTTCAACTTTATAGCACTTTCAGTATATAGGGTGTTGATATCAACTTTCTTATTTTAAATAGAATAGTACATTTTTTATCGATACAATGAATGTATCACAATGAATGTATCGAGTTATTTGCAATTAGTTTACATGAGGGATCCCTATCCCTAAACTCAACCGTTTTTGAGATATTTGCAATTTTGTTGATTTTTTGACGTTTGCACTGTTTCAAGTAAAATTAAATAGCTTGATGAGGTATCAGAATGAATTTAGTGGTTCTAACTAATGTCGATGTAGGTAGATAGGGTTATGGCCCTAACGATCACATACAGGGTGTTGACACACATCTCCAATGTGAGAACCTTGTAACCATCAAAAACTTTTTATTTCAAATAGAACATGGTATTTTTAAAAAAATTCTAATAAAATTCTACATCGAGTGACATTAGGGTTTGGTATATCTATTTTTGATAGTTTTTGAGATATTAGCAGTGTATTATTAAATATGACTAATTTCAAGTTTCGAGCAAATAAATATTTTTTTCCTAAAAAAACACTCTGTATATTATTTTAGCAGATGCTTGCGTTAATTTTTTTTGCATGTTTATAGTTTCATATTGAGATATTTCATTGGAAGTTTTCCAATTATTAGCAATTTTTATGTATTGTATAAAAAATTACTAACCCGATTTCGATGAAACGATGAAAGAAAAACTAAAAAAAGATGACACGATTTTTTTGTTATCCGCGTATCCGCACGATTTGGGGTAAGCCCTCCAAAGTTTGGACGATTTTTCAATTTTTGCAAATATTTCTAAATTATACACGAATATTAAATTTTTTTCTTAACATATTTTAACAGCATATTGCATGCCAAGGGGGCGTCGCCCGTAATTCGCAAAAGTAATATGGGGGACGGGGTATCCCGTACTCCCTTTTTTTACATTTCCTTTTTCTTATTCATCAAAAGAAAGCGATTTTACATAGAATACGATGATGTATAACAGTTAAGAAAATAATTAATTGTAAAATAGAAAAATAATAAAATTTCAAATTAATAAACTTGTCTATTGATATAAATCAAATGAACTATAAGAGAATAATTTTATCCTTAACATAATTTCCAGGATAATCATGGTTCAGGTGATATCTTCATAAAAAGCTAATACGGGGGACGGGGTACCATAGCCCCGCTTTTTTAATAATAAGTTTATTCATTATTCATCAAAAAAGATCGCTTTTACATAAAAAAATGGTAATAATTTTGGAGGATAATAATAAAAATAATTGTAATAATAATAAAGTACATTACAACATTATTTGTTATCGTTACCTCCGTGCTCTCCTTACTTAAATATTTCTTAATTTAGATTGTATCTATCGACAAGTTATGGTCAAACTTTCTAATGCCTACTACTTATACCATATACTATACGAAACTTTTATCGGTGGTAGCAATATAATGTTTTAATAACTGCAGTTAGTGACTGCGTTTTATATATTTCCTTAATAAAATGTTATTCATTCTTAGAATACGATACATCTTTAGTGCGTATATATGAAAAATTTGCTACACAGGACGAAGGATTAATATACATAATATATATTTTTTTAATTTATTCAAGTTTTTCGTGCAATGTAGGTGTAAATATAAGTATTCATGGGCATAAATATAACTAATGTGTTTGTAGCGATTATAAATTTCGGAACAATAGAACAGAATTAGAAAAACATTATAATTCTTATAATGTTTAATACGTGACATACTGTAATGCGATTATTGGTATATATGTATTGCAATAGCGAACAAGATTAATATACATACAGTAATTAAGCTATGTAAGTATTTACAGTAGTGATAGTCTGTGTAAAGTGTTTAAAACACAGATTTTGTTTACCATGAACATAGCACAATAGCTGGTTTATTGCAATATACACACGGGTGTAGACTGCGCAGCTTTGTTAAACAATCTACAGGATTTTTAAGGGCCAGGTCTTTCTCAACGTATCCCACTCTTATACCAGAGTATTGAATACGTCGAAAAATTTGGGGAAGAAACTGATTTATGGTTAGGGATTGCAACTTATAATATATTTTCTTGATGTAAATCTATGTCGTAGTTCATAAGAATCACTATATCCGAAAAGTTCTAACAAATTTTTCCACAGTCTAAACCATATACACTAGAGGTTGTACCATCGCGTCGTTTTTTTTGGTATATTTAAAATGTTCAAAGTTTTGTCTTTTGCACTAATTGCTGAAGTTCGGAACCACAATGCTCACTCCAAGAATCAATCAAAAGACACTCTTTGGCCGGTATCGAGAGAAAAACATCCGTTAGCCAGGTTTTTGAAATGATTTGAAGTGAGCTTAACAGGGTACCGAAGAAGGAATATACGCTTTACAGGTCGAAACAATGATGTCGCGCCATTATTATTACTATTATTAATTTTCTAAATTTTATTATACATCACCGTTTTCTATGTATAAAAGCGATCTTTTTTTGATGAATAATGAAATTAATTATTAAAAAAAATGCACGGGTATGGGGTACCGTCCCGTTATTAGCTTTTTATGAGATATCTACCCTTGAGACCGTTTATGCTGGAAATTATGTTTAGGATAAAAACTTATTTCTGTTATAGTTCATTTGATTTATATCAATAGACAAGTTTTTCAGCTTTATCATTATTTTTCTGTTTTACAATTATAAATTTTCTAAACTTTTATAACATCATCGATCTATGTAAATCGGCCTTCTTTGATTGAATAAGAAAAGAATAAATATAAAAAATGGGGGTAGGGGTACCGTCCCCGTTATTAACTTTTGCGAATACGGACGACGCCACCTTAGGGCAATCGATATGCTGCAATTATGTTAGTGAAGAAAATTTAATATCTGTTATAATTAGGAATAAATTGCAAAAATTGAAAAAATCGTCCATACTTGGAGGGGGCTGCCACCCAAATCGTGCGGATACGCCGATAAAAAAAAATACGTGTCTCTTTATTTTAGGTACTCTTTCGATCTGTTGTAAGTTATCGAAATCGAGGGGTGCGCTCGCCGGTTCGCTTGGTAAGCAGAAATGAACGACACGAGTGGATGAAGGTGTTATGTTACTATCGAATACTCAAAGTTTTTCAAGAAATATAAGTTTGGTATGTAAGTTTTCTCAAAAGATCGTGTAAGCCATAAACCCTCATTACATCACACAAGACTCGAGGTCTGAATTTCTGAATTTTCAATGGTGCAATGTGAAAAGATGGGTCACAAACACCTGATTTCATGCAAAAAAGACAGTTTTTAAATGCGACATAGCACCTTCATCCACTTCGTATCTTCATTATTACGCGACAGGTAAAGTACATATGTTAATTTACTTTACCGTCTGGATTAATAAGTCGAAAATAAGTATATTAAAAAATTAAAATAAGTAACTATTATTTCTGAAAGAATCATATTATTGGACATTTTCAAACCTTTTATAGCTCTTTGATTGAAACGAGGTGTTACAATATATGGTAACACAGTCCATGAACAGAACTGCTGTTCACCATTACTATATTGTAGTGGTACTATTCAAAAGGTTTCCTAATCGACAAAATACTGAGGCAAAAGTGCGTATGTGCAAACCAAATATCTCGAAAACCGTAAGCGTAATGAAATAAAAGAAAATGAAGTAAAGAAAAATAGAAAAAAAGAACAGTTCAATATTACTGAATCGGTGAGTTAGAAAAGGCAACATGTCTTATGGAATAATATTAGACCATGTTGCCATCCGATCAAAATATTGAAAATATCACTAAAAAATTTTTTGTTGTCCAAAGGAAAACATCTAATAGATATAGGTGATTGTTAAGTATTTAGAGAATACACAGATAGTCTTTTTCGTATGCAAAGAATAGAGAATAGTGTGTTTTTAAGAGGAATTATTATGCAATATCTCATAAACTTCAATTTTAATTTATACTAGTAATCTAATCTTTTTACTTAATGTTGTTGTAATTAAATAACTGTTCTCATTTTCTTTAAGTTCCAAGTATTTACGATTTTTTCCAGTCTAGATTCAATATCTAAAAATATGAAATAGAAAATAATGTTTACCCATTGAGACAGTTGAATACTAGTTTAGGATCAACAAATCTTTGAATATTGATCTCAAATAAGCCTTGTGGTGGCTTTAGTACATAAGTATGCTTGCTAGGGTTATGTTGTCGATCTTTCTTACTTTTTTACTAGTCTGTAATATTTCATTAAAGGGGTAAGCTAAATAGGTCTTTAGACAAATGACAAAAACAATGACATTTATAAAAACCTTCCAAAACCCTTTCCTAGTGCTTGTAGGACACATACTGCCGTTCACACGTACATCACTAATTATTTTTCAAGGGGGTTTACCCAATTTACGTTATGGTAGTGGAGGTAATGAACCCAAATGGATTAGATGTAACCAGGCTGCCGCCAAGTTTAATTAACACTGTGAATAAGACGCAGCAGAGAAACTTTAAGGCGTTAAAGATTGAAATTCTTGTATGTATTCATTTATAAACCCTTGGCAATTCATCTCATAGATGTGGATCTGTTTAGCTTGTTCCTAAAATTAGACTTAAATTGAGAGGATTAACGTTTGTTTACTCTACGAATTATGATTTATGGATACTAATTTGTACTGGCGTTATATTTAACAACCTAAAAAAATCCAGAAGAAATTTTAATAATAGTAATAGTGTTTGCGTTAACCATCAAAATATACTTAACAACAATTTTTAAACATGCGCCGAACAAGTTTTAAGCATGGCTGAAGGAGAATGTTAATAGAATTATTATCTGGAGCGTGAATTACGTCAATTATTTACCTTCGCAATGGTATTCAAGCAGAAAAAAAGAAGAAAATGGTTACGCTTGTAATAGAAAATATCTTTAATACACCGCAAAACCACGATGAGTCATTTTAATGTCTCCGAGTCTATTTATAAATTGTCATTCCGTCCTAGAGATGCCCACAAAGTTACCGATAAGCTGCTGACACCATGCGCTACTGAAATTTGTTTTTATCGTGTGCGCTTGACCTTGTAAGAACATCAAGTTTAGATAAACTATAACAATCAAGTGATGTTTGTCATTGATTTTATTTTGCCTAAATTTGGAAATCCATGCAATAGTAATTCAAATTTGTACAACCAGGATCCGTCATCTAGAAATACCGAATGATTTTCAAGATTTATCTTTATGGCGACGCTACGCTACAGCTTCAATCACTTCATCTCTTTGCTGCTTTTGGTGTGCTCGTGCGGTAAGCCAGTATCTATTTCTAATGCAGCAGCTATTAAGGAATTAGAAGTGCTAACATATGTATATATCACCCATAAGGTATTTTTATTGTGTAACAAAGAAAAAAATTCTTTGAAGTGAAAGCTTGAGTTGTTCTTATTTCATTGCACGATACATTCTTTCATGTACTGTGTATTAATATGAGTTAATGGTTGGTAATTTGTATCAGTAATACGTGGGCATATTCTTTGTGAGATAAATATCAATTGTTAGAATTGCTGTATGTACAAGTAAGTCTCAAGTTTAAAGGAAGTGCAATTAACGTATAAAATAGGTTATTCTTAAAGATATATAATACGTAAGTACTTAAAACTATGGCGCTGATAGTGCTTCACACTTAATAACACCTCACTACAACTTTTTGTTTATGGAAAGCTAAATAATTACAATCTATCCTTAACCCCGTGTTCAACCTAAAGTTACTACACGAGGTTATCAATAATTGTTTAAGGTACTATATTGGATTCCATATACAATTAAATGTTTCTATTCTAATTTAAACATAATTTCTTATGCAAAGTGTGAGAGAGCATACCCCGCTGTGGCTACCCCACCACATTCATAATACGAATCACTAACCCTACCAATTCTACATAATTATGATTTCAAATTGCAATGATCCGTTTGATATGACAAACTAACTCTTATTTTCCTAAACCTGTTTCCTTCTTCGTTACTTCACCTCCAATTTAAACTAGCATCCCACCTACTTTGCCAATCATTATCAAGTTTATCCCTAATGCATTTAGTGAAAATTAACTCCCCTTAGGAATCATCGTTTTCACTAAACGCGCTCTTATTACCGATTGTACTCACGTGAGCCCTAGTCCAAAGATGTTTAAAACGCCATTACGTAACATTACTAATGCAATCGAAGCTACAGCACACTGAAATATTTAATATTTAATAATTACAAACAATTCTGAATTACGCATTGCTCGATATGCAGTACTTGTAGTTTCGGTTGCATAAATAATCGAAGATTTACGGAGCTCCAATTCACATTTAATTTGTTAAAAATGCTACTCTTGATATTAGAGCTAATATATTATTGAAATGGTGTCAAATTTATGTTAGAAAGAGAGACATTATTGTTATAGTGTTTAAAACAGTTTATAGAAGGCATCATGAAATCTGATTATTCATTTATATCGTCTAAGCTTTCGCAATCATACACTGTTGGAAATATTAGTGTTGGGTTAATTTTGCTGCTAGTGCAATATTTTAGTGTTTGATTTTTCAGAACTTTGCCAGACGAATTGACTACATGTGTTTTGTAGAACAGAAATTACTAGAATTTGGTGTGAATTCTTTGTTCAGATATGAGGATTTATTATTTTCTCTAGACATTCAGAAGCATCAACCAATCAGATTTTTTTCCCTCGGATAGAAATATAGAAACCCCACCTAATCTAATACAGTATTGCATTATCGCACCACCTGCATTGCCACGTGTATCTGTTTTCGAGTTTGTTCTCTGCGTATTAACATATCCAAACAAACCACCAAATGTGACTGACCTGCAAAGTGTAACCTTGTGTTATTAAACGTTAATTCCAGTGAGCATAAAAAATTTCAACATCTTAAAGATGTATTGGGAACAACTATTTACGTAATTAGTTCAGATTTGAATCAAATAGCATAAACATTCACTTAATTTTACAATGGTTCTCAAAAAATCCTTTTAAAATTAGTACGTTTAGTTGAAACAAAAACTTTTGAATGAGTGGTTCTGTATATTTATAATTGAAAAAACGCCTTAAAGAGAGAATAGAAATAGGAGTTGCATATTAAAAAGACGTTGTGTTTAGAAAACGGTGTTAAATCATCCAATAGATCGCATTCATTTAGTTAAACAGCTAGTAAATTTGTCTAGTCTAGATCAAATAAAATGTGACTAGAGGTATATCATAATTCCATGTGTTAGTTGGACAAAATAACCCCTTAGCAATAGACAATACTTGACTATCTTTGTTCGTTAAATTTAAACTTCTATAGTTCTCGACAAAATAACACGAAAACAGTGTGGACCTCTCCTGACTATTAAATTAGTCAAAAAAGTGTTAAAATTTTCAACAGTGTATTTATTGCTTGATCGGAGACAATCTAAAATATTTGTAGTTCACAAGTAAGAATGTATGTTAGCAAAAAAAACAAATTGACAAAACCATGTATGGAAAACATTTGACTATTTAATTCTAGTTAACAGTAATAAATAATGTATTTAAAATTTAAAGTTACAATTAATATATAAAATGATGATTTTTTTAAATCCAGAAGCACGTGGCAAGCATCAACAATGTAGTGAGTCGATCGGTAAAACAGACAACTAAAGGGGAGTGTACTTTTGTGTGTTTAACGATTCTAAATAATTATTTATTACTGTTAACTAGAATAATTAAGTAGTCAAATGTTTTCGATACTTGATGGTTTTGTCAATTGTTTGTCTAATACTCCTCATGTAAGTAATGACTGTGATTTTTTGCTTAACTTTACTTGTGAACTAAAAATATTTTAGATTATCTCCGATGAAGCAATAAATATGATTGCGAAAGTTTAGACATTATAAATGGAATGTTTAGATTGTAAATGACTACCTTCCGGATAAAACTGTTTTGAACTCTAACATAGTAGTCGATACTTACACCACACTATTGTTATATTATCTGAAAATTTTAAAATATTATTTCAAGGAGTATGGAGTACCATAACCTTCAGTTTTTGGTCCTTTTCTATTCACTATTTTTACATTATACTATAGGCTGATGATACGAAAGTTATTGTGTTAAAAATAAAAATATTGATGAAAAAAAATATAAAATACCTTAATTGATCAATTTGAAAAGAACACGTTTAGTAAGAATCAATTGATTTTGAACAAAGATGAGACTTAATTGATTTTATACCAGACTATTAATATAGGTGATTCTTTTATACTAAAGGAAGAAAGTTTTTTTTTCTAAAAGCAATAATTTTTTATGTCAAAGAAACAGATATTTTAAAATATAAGTAATCTTTATCAAAACTAAAAGTAGCTATTTACCGAACAAGTTTGGAACTTTCATAAAAGCGTTTTGCTGCTGTGGTGCATGCAATGTTTTTTAACTATCACTTATCACAGTCAACTTACATCCACTTTTAGTGTCGAGCACACCGATGTTTGAATACCAATTGACAACTTTATGACACTCGAAATAGAAAAAAAAGCAATTGTTTCCTTGAAAAAAAAATTGATTCTATCGAGACTACCATTTATTTTGACATGAAGTAAATTTTTTGAATGAAAGTAGCACTTTTATAAAAGCTATTAAAATTTAAGTGCGGCCGAATGTTTCTAAAAGACTTGTAGAGGTATGACCTTATAACTTTTAAAATATTTCGAATAGAAAAACAATTTTTTTCGAGCTCAGTGTAGGGTTTTAATTCATATTTGAATTTCATGATTTTTATTACATTCATTTATGTGGATATAGCTTATTGTTAGTTTTGGGATTTCCTTAATGGCATCACTTCTATAGTTTTTGATATTGGTGTAATTCTTTTTTCTTTTTTTAGTTTGATTTCATAACTTAAGGTTTTCTTGGTATAATATGGAAGATATAATAAAATATTCAAAACTTTGCATGGATACAATTTATTTTAATACCAAGCTCAAACTCATTCTGAATACGTTTCAATAAAATAAATATAACATTTTGCAATATGATTTTGAAAATTGCATTTTAAGCATCTACGTGGTATTTATGAATATCTGAGAGATTCTGTAAACGTTAGCAAACTTAATGATATGTCGATTAAAAATAATATTCTGTTAATCTATAGCAAATCTGTTTCGACATTTAGAGCGCTTTGACGCTCTCAAAATGCTGTGTGTGTTATTGTGAAAGCAGGATAAACATACATAATTTGCATACATTTGAATTTAAACAAATTTGTTTTAGACATTAATTTAATTTTTGAAGTGGGAACAAAGCGGCTGATCGCATCATTTGAAAAACATCCAGGGTGATTCTCAATATATGCGACAAACTTTAAGAGCTGATTCCTGAGGTTATTTTGATCATAAAAGTTCATATGAGTATATGTCCAAAACGGTTTGATTTTAAAGTTATTGAATGTTTAATAATAAATTATGAACTATGACTAACACGATATAATATCACAGTTGGTTCTTCAAAAACTATTGTGTTGAGATTGAATTGTTTATTTGTCATTTCAATATTTGTCAATAGTTGTCAGAGTATTCATTCAGTTTATTGCAAGTTTCTGTTTTCTAAAATGAATTACACGAATGCTGAGATGTGTGATATGCATTTCGTTTACGGTCTTGCCAATGGAAATTCGCGTGCTCCTAGACGTCTTTATGAAGAACGATACCCGAACCGTATCATTCAGCATTATTCAATATTTGCCCGTCTTCACCAACGTCTTAGTGAAACGGGAAATTTTAAAAAACGGACGACTGATAACGGGCACCCATGTACAGTGAGAACTCCACAAGTTGAAGAAATGGTACTAAATGAAATTGAGAAACATCCTACTACAAGCACCAGAAAAATTGCGTTTGCTTTAAATATTAGTCAGGCCACAGTTTGGAGAATATTGAAAGATCAAATGTTCCATCCATATCACATTCAACGGGTGCAGGCACTTTTGCCGACAGATTTTCCACAAAGAGTGGCTTTTTGTCAATGGATGCAGCACAAAATCCTGACTATTTGGCTAAAATATTCTTCACCGACGAGACTACTTTCTCTAGAAACGCGATTATTAATTTTCATAATAATCACATATGGGCCGAAGAAAATCCGCACGAACTAGTGAATGCCCGTCATCAACATCAATTCTCTGTCAATGTGTGGGCCGGAATTGTTAGAGATCACTTGATAGGTCCACATTTTTCACCTATGCAGTTAAATGGCGAGGTTTACCGCAGTTTTCTTGAAGAGGAGCTACCACTACTGCTGGAAGAAGTTCCGTTGCAATTAAGATTACAAATGTATTTTGTGCATGACGGTGTTCCAGCGCATTTTAGTTTAGTTGCTCGCGAGTTTTTGGACAATGCGTATCTAGATCGGCAGATAAGACGGGGAGGTCCACAACCGTGGCCTCCTCGATCTCCAGACTTAAATTCTTTGGACTTTTTTCTCTGGGGTCACCTTAAATCATTAGTTTATACGACTCCCATTGAAAATGTCGATGAACTGAGATATCGTATTATCGCAGCTTTTCAAACAATTCGAAATACCCCTGGTATTTTAGAACGGACTCGCCAATCAATACGACGGAGGATAGAAGCTTGTATTGCAGTTGGGGGCGGTCTTTTTCAACAGTCAGTATAAGTTAATTTTGTTTTACTAATTATTTTGTTAATTTATAATAAAAACATTAATTATGTTAACCTACTATTAAATATTGTACTACTTTAGAACTAAGCGATTTTGGACATATGTTCTTATAAACTTTTATGATCAAAATAACCCCAGGAATCAGCGCTTAAAGTTTGTCGCATATATTGAGAATCCTCCTGTATAGCATTTTTTTGTAGAATGCATTAATATGATGTTTCTTTTTTCCATATTAGTGATATTAATGATACACAGGCTCAAGGATAATTTGTTGTGATTGTTGAAGTTGATTGTTGTAGTTATATTACACAAATAGTGTAATGGTTAAATAGTGTGTGTAAACAAACGCAGTACTGCAACAAGCAAGGATACTTTCAAACTTATTTTATATTAATCAAAACTCGCATATTACTCTGACCTTCAGCAATTCTTGAGCAACCTTTATGTTACCTATCGCAATTATTTATGCCTATTTGCGTGAATTTTTGGTCAGCAAATAAAGTAATATTGTTGTTGTTGAATAGATTTCTGCAAAGTACCAGTTGGTAGATGGCAAAAAGTGTTCTGAAACCACCACTTCTTCGGAAAGATATATAATTTAGTTATTAATACCAACAAATTCTATATTCTACGGTTTAATTATGTTGGAAAAACAAATTGACTTTTTTTAATTCGTAAATGCATTTAAAAATAAATTCCCAACTTGACGTATTCGCCGAGGCACGCTGCGTGTATCGTGTCTGCTAGTTTTCGCTGCAGTTTTTCTTCTCGTTTTCTTTTCCGTCTTTTTGTGAACGGCCGACAGGAGATTTGTTTGCCTATGCACACATGTTTAGTCTTAAAATTACCGGGTACCCGTGTGCGCTATGTATAAAACTAGTTCAAATAAATCGCGATTCGTCTTTTTGCTAACTGGCAACATAGAAATTCGTACTTTCTGTGCTGCTCATTTCGTGGTTACTGACCTCTGGTGAGATCCATTCGCTTTGTAGTAAGTGAAATGCGTCTTCGATGCAAGAAGGAACGGTAATTGTCGCGCCATAAAGTCTCCTCTCGTGCAGACAAAAATTAAAATTCAATTGGTGCGATGTTGCCTATACTTTAGATCTCTGTTGATTTTTTTGAAAGCAACTTTTCTCTATTGTTGTTATCGACTTAAAATAGAAAACAGTGTTATGATTATTATAAATACTTGAATTGCTACTAAATGTAAATGTAAATATTAGTAAACCCTTATGCCTTTGGTATCCATTCGAATATCTTTAATAAGGCTATTTCGATTTTAATGAGACTTTTCACATTTAATTAAATACAAATCGGAGATTTAATGAGTAGATTTACATCCGAATCAAATTTTCGGTTTAAATGATTTTAACTTTTTTATTTTAAATGAAACACTCTTGTATATTTTTACGATTTCAATAGAACCCTGCTTCAACAGTAGAATATTAAGGTTTAACATCCCTATGTTTAATAGTGACAAAGATATTTAATTAGAGTTAAATTAAAATAATAATAATGAATATTAAAGTATTGTTCGTGATATGTTTGAAATTTTGAACACGAATATTATTAGACTGAAACAATCAAACCTTTTCAATTGAATTTGGTGAGGGGAAAGACTTAGTGTGTGAAATCTATCTCGCAATTTACGCAACATGGGCCAACAATCCTCCAAAATCGAATATCAATCGCCTCCACCGTCGAAAATTGCACGAAGAGAAAAAAATCTCGAAACGAGTTGGATGTTCACACGTAAGTAAAATAAGGAATATATTTTTTAGTCTTTTTGATGCGCTCGGTTATAAAAACACGGTTTAATTAATGTGTTTTAACTTAAACTAAAAATTTATTTACTGCATTCTATTTATTAGTTACTTCACTACCGGTTTCGGCGATGGGTATGCCTTCCTCAGGTGTATAATTCGAAATAAGCTATAAATACAAAGTAATTATGTTAGTATAAAATATTTTTTTAAGAAATAAATATTTGAAAGCATAAATTTAAATTCAATAATAGCCAAAACTTGATGAAAAATTAACTAAAAAGTTAATATAAAATTTACTTACAAAATTATTCTGTGCAATTTAGTAAATGATATCTAAAATATAATATATAAAAAGACTTACTTAATGCAATAGTCAATCAAGAATGATATATATAAAACTAAAAAGATTTTAAGAGTTTTTTTTTAAAACCAGCCAGAGTTAAGGCACGAAACAACTTAAACAAATCCCGACTGTAGTAAAACGCTGATTATCCAGCAATAGCATAATGATTCTGAACAATAAAAACTCCAGTGGACAAACATATTCCGTAGGCCAATCTACAACCAACTAAAGTATGGTAAATTGAAATTAACTGGTTTGAACTCATTACACGCATTAAATTTTTAATAAACAAATAACAAATGGCATTTCTAGTTCAAATGTGTATGTATAGCCAAATCCAGAAAATGACAATTGTCAACATTACTCAACACTTGAGGACCAACAGTTACTTCAATAGCACTCTTCTGTATATTGTGAAAGCGGACCACCTAGGCTTCGCATTCTTCTGCATTCAAATCCAACAAATGTATGTAGCATCGAAGACAAAACTCTTGACTCAGAATTAAAGAGAGAAATATCGAAGAAATACTGAAGAAACTCCAATGATTCCTTCTCTATTTATGTCAAACTTGGGTCAAGACTTTTGTCCTTGATAGTACATACATTACATAAATCACTCATCAATTTCAGTGTTGATTGACACCTTAATTGCAAATCATGCTCGTTTTTATGAAAAATAAAAAATCTTCTATCATCTGCATGCACAACCAAAAAGGAAATTAATATCTGAGATATTAATACTTAAATCTTTGAAGTAAAAACAGTACAAGACTTGATACAAAACCCTGCGGTACACTTAAGATGAACTCTCGAGAGTAGAGTTTCAATTTTCTCTTTTTCTTTATGTGCTGTATTATTAAATTGACATCTATTACTTAAGAAAGGGTTTTCCAGCTGTATAGCCATAGAAATATCATGCTATTTATACGAACATCTCCAAAGCGTTTGACCATATTGATGACTGCTTGTTACTGGAAAAGCTCAAGGCATTTGGCTTCAGTTATACGCCAGTATCATTCTTTAAATCGTATCTATCAAACAGATCGCAATATGTTACATATAATGGACACAAATCATTTTACCATCATTTACCGAGTCACTTCTGGAGTCCCACAAGGGTGCAATTTAGGTCGCTTAATGTTCCTGTTATTTATTGGAGTGCATTGACAGTAAAAAATGTATATTTGCTGATAATCTTAAAATCTCTACTTCTGTAATATGTACATCATGCCTCTCACTACAAAAAGAACTAAATAAAATTGATGACTGGTGCAATAAAAACTTCATTTGAAAATTGGAAAGTGTAAGGTCGTAAGCTTTACAAAAAAGGTAAAACCAATACACTTCGATTATAGTATTAAAGGAACATCTCTTGTACGGGACACAAGGGGTAGGGACCTATTATATCTTCAACGATGAAGATGTTGGGATTTTTTTATCAGGAGCAACTCTATCTTTAACATAAACACAATCAAGCTTCTGTATTTTACATATGTGAGATTTTGACTAGAGTATGGTTGTATGATTTGGAATCTCTACTACGCTTCTCATAGATTGAGCTATTGAAGGGGTACAAAGAAAATCTATCAAATATTTATGGTACAAGGGAAAAAAATGCTTATTGCACATTGAGTCATTGGAAGTTAGACGCCAGCTGCTTTTAGAAAAAAATTGTTTACAACCTGGTTCATACGAAGATTGATTCACCAAATAGTCACAACTTTAATTTCTTATACCACGTCCTTCCTCCCGTCAAACCATGCCATTCTACATTCCATACATTCATTTTAATTCTGCTTTCAATTCTCCGATAGTAGCTATGTCACGCCTTTCTGCGACATCAATTTTATCCCTCTTTCTGAAATACTTACAATAGATTCTGAACAACTAACGTGAACATGTACCATACTATCATTATTGTTGTTGTCACTATTTTTTTCATTGTTGCTCACTGTTTATTGTATACATGAATATATATTGTGCTTACCTTTTTGTAATTTAATTAACATGGAGATTTTCACTTTTTGTTTATCTTGTATGTAATTGCACTAATTTATGTACCTGTTATCATTGTTTGGTAATTT
Source organism: Protaetia brevitarsis (assembly GCA_004143645.1). NCBI lineage: Eukaryota > Metazoa > Arthropoda > Insecta > Coleoptera > Scarabaeidae > Protaetia > Protaetia brevitarsis. The sequence continues at coordinate 772,007 of RXPK01000240.1, forward strand.
GTATTTTTTTTAAATTTTTGTACCCTTTTTATGGAGAAATCTGTTGAACAACAATAAATTATTATTATTGTTATTATATCTAGGAACATATTATATATTGTTATAAGGAATTTGAGAAGATATCCTTAACAAATAATAGATTAATTAAATAGGGTAACTTAAGACTTACATGTTATTTTTTTTTAACGAGGTTTGTCATCCAGCTTCGCGCGGCTCTTAAATAAATTACGCTATAACAACTTACAAGCAGATTGTTTTTTTTTTGCCGTCGTTTATAATAAATGAAAAACAATAAATTCTAGTAACAATAGAATTTTAAAAATACGTAGATAAATGAAAAATCATTTCGTCCATTTAGGTCACACCTCTTTGAAGTGCATCTATATACAACATTACGTCACTTATCGCCATTCTCTTAAATCTACACGGAAATCCTACTGCCGCTCGGCATGGTCCAATTTTTCACTAGTATTTACATTTATCCGGCGAGAATTTATTACCTCTTCGCAGTCGTATCCAGACTTTTCCCGAAAAGCATTTATGGAACTCCCAGTCTATTTCGGAACGGTGTTTATCGAGAAACCTATTTGAACAGCTGTCGGAGAATGGCGAAAGTATAGTGGAATGAACGCATTAATCCATTGTTTGTTTACATTCTATAATACGAGGCTTACGCACGAATAGTTTTCGACATGTGTGCATGTACGACTGACTGTAATCAACTTGTTGTCAGTCAAACTCGCGAAATTGTCGTAATGGGTTTGGTAAACAGGTTATATATTTGAGTTAAAATATGTCGTGTTTAAAGTTTTCAATTAGCACTTCTATGTGTTATGCGAATTTGTATATACTTTAGTTAATCTATTACATATTACTATACTGTTCAGTTCAGTCGATTGCATCGATGTTTGCTCAAAGATAAAAATTAACGTTTATACGGTAGAGGAAACTTTTTATTTAAATAAAATCTTATTGCAACTAACAAAGTGGTCATAATCTATTCATTTAATGCGGTTTGCTTTGCAGGTTCTATTAACGCAAGCACTAGGAGATCAATTTTTCTTTACTTACGTCGCTAACTTGGAACGTACAGTTCCTACTGCAAAAGAGTAAACGATCTTGGGAAACTATCGGAGATGAATGCACTTAAGACGCATTCTTTTATGTGAATACGTTTATGTCTAATAGGAATTCTGGTTTTTATAATTTATGTTATGAAAACACGCGCATACACTTAAAAAAAAGTGTTTTAGACGTATTTTTTGATAAAATAGGATTCTCGTTGTTCTAATTGGTAGAATTAAAATACCATTCCGCATGTTACCAATATGGAATAGACTTAATAGAGAAGTTTGTTATGTATGTATTACTAAAACTGCCAAACAATTTTGTGAAAATAATAATTTTATAAATACAGCGAAATCGTAAATTGTGTTGCAATCCTAATCTATTCTAATTACGCTCACTTTTTTTTTAATTTAATATCTCTTCTCTCGTTCTCTCATTGCAAGTGTAACATTGCACACAATCGCGTATGTGCATACATAAAAGAGATTCCCTGAAACCTTTAGTTTGTTAACTTTACTTTTGCCTCTGCATTCTGGTCAATTGCGGTAATCTTTTTTTTTCTGAGGCCGTAATGATGATTAGAAGCGAAATTTGGCTCTGCAAGGGTATCCGAGAAGCAATAAATTCCTTAGGCTTTACTTATTCCGAAAAGAGAAAATAACTAAATGAAAATTTAAATATATTTTAGCCTGAACATAATACATACTAGTGTTTGAGTGAGTAACCAATAGGTAGATGTACCAATATCTGTCATCTTAAGCGCAATTTTGGCTTGTATGCCACCACAGAAATTGATTATTATTAATTAATTAGTTGTATTGGCGGTGTAATGATCTTTATAGTATTACAGACTGACACAGATTCAAATTCATTATATAATTTGAGTTTTATATTTGATGATGATTTGTTCGTAGCCGTTAATGCTATTTATATGGATTTTTTTTCGTGAGGGTAGCGGCTGGATTCTATATGATGAATTAATTTTTTTTTTTGAAGAGTTTAATTGTTTAAAAAATTTAATTCATCATATAGAAACCAGCCGCTACCCTCACGAAAAAAAGAAAAAACCATACAATTTGAGTTTGTAACTTAGTTTTTATTAAAATTAATATATAGTGCTAATGTACCAGTATTCATCGAAAACCGTTCTATTATCCGTCAGTGTACCTATTTTTTACGAGGAAGGAAGAACAAATATATATTACGCCAAAGATTAATAATATATTGACAAAACACATTTGACAATTACATTAAAATAATATTAGGATTTACATGAAATGTAAATAAACTTGTTAGTAGTTTTTACATTGGCATACTTTTCGTGCATCCAAGTTTTGCATTTCATACACTGTATCATGTATTCCACAATATTCTCTTCACAAACTGAACAGTACAAGCTATTAGTCTCAAAGTTTTGTGAACTAGGTTTCTTTTTCTTCTTGGCTGGTGCGTTCTTTTCTAGTCTCTTCCTCTTTCTTTCTTCTACTTCCTGTTGCTTTTTGTAGTTTCTTGCTTTCTTTTATTCTATAATACTCCCTCCATTGTTCAGAAGTGGCTACCGCAGGTACCTTTTCCTTTTTCTGTTTGGACGAGGTGCTTGGAGTACTTGGCCAAAACAAAAAAGTTTTGGAAGGTGAAGTAATATTGTCAGGAATATTAAAATTTGTATTCGGAGGCGTGCTCCTTCCTGACACATTATTATTTTCATTTAAAATATTGTCTATAATATCACTTTCAGGTTCATGTAAATGAGAAATGGCTTCCTTATTAATTTGTTGTTCAATAATTATAGCTTCTACCAAACAGAACTTTTTTTATTTACGTCTAATTGTATCTCAACAGTAGTTTGATTGTGCGTATTGTATTTTACTAAAATACCATCTGCATCCAATTCAAGCATTATAGAATCCCTGTTTCCTAGTACATTCACTAAAACATTATTACTGGAACTGTCAGTGTTTGTTCGATCTGTATTAACATCTTTGTTCATTTGCTTCATATCTTATGTTGGATTCAGTTACGCCAGCTCTCATTCTTGTTAAGTTTTGTGTTGTTCTTTGAGACAATACTGGATGCCGTCGTAGAAATGCTTTATACAATTTCCTTCCCGGTCTTCCGCCAGTAAAAGGAGTTTCCTTTCCTAAGCGTTTTATTAACATTTGAACACTGTCCAGTGTCTGTTCCTTTATTAAAGGAAAACAGGTTTCTCCTAGATGCAAAATCCATTGTACTATGTTCCGTTCTTCAAGGGTATTCAATATTGGTGGGTTCTTTTCTAGAATAAAACGGAGTTTTGCCTTTATATTTGTCATTGAGCGTCATACGAGCTGTAGGTTTTCAAGCCAAACTAATAGTGCGGTTCATGTTTTGCAGCTAGAATAACATTTTCCATATCACTGTCTTGGTAGGTACCGACTTCGAGACATCTAGGAAAAATGTAAATGTCGCATATTCGTCACAGTGGAATAAGTAACCGTCACGAATTTATAAGAAAAAATTACCAATCCTTCCCTATCAAATTTCCGTGATGGTTACTGGTTCTCACATTGTAGTTCAGATAAATAACCGATTAAGACTTTTAGATCTAAAGTAGTTATATTATATGGGTGAAAATAGCAAATCTTTTAAAGGTATGCAAGGTACCAACAATCGTCATTCATGACGAGCACTGGAACACATGGACTATACGAGCTACTAATTACCGTCATGTTTAAATTTTATATAAATGACACTTTAACGATATTTTACATTTTTTAAATTTGATTTCAATTGTTTACATGCCTGTAAATTATGCAACTTACCTTAATTGTTACGCTACCTCTTTCATAAATACCACCATTTCGTTTGTACTCAACTGTCAAACACAGTTTCCCTCCAAATCTGGTTTATTTGTCAACGTCCAGGATGGCCACATTTAAGAAACAAATATCCCTAAATTTTATTTCATGTTTTACAAAGCATAATTAACAAAAAATAAAAACGGTTCCCACTGTCGGTGAAACCAGGAAACCGTGCAATTCCACTTTTTGCCGAAATTGAGATTTATCTCCAACAAAAATTAGAAACTGAAATGAAAAATCAAAATGTACATACATCGGAATAAATTGCAGACCTATATGTTTGCCACTGTATATGTAACTTTGAGCCTATTTCTTCCTAACAATCTTCGAAAATATTGCTTTGCTATTAATTGCTCTATTGGAATACATATTTGCTTCATAGGAGATGCACGGTTTTCTGGTTTCGCCGACGATATGTTATAATCATCAATATTGTAAGGGTTATAAAATATATTTGACAATCGACACTCCATTAAATTTTATGAGCATCACTTCTAAATACACTTTTATTACTACCTTGTGTTTATCAAAACGCTCCCATGGTTTACATACATGCATATGTGCTGACAAGTCCTTAAACATCACAAGAAAAAAAAGATCCTGTGAATCTTCTGGCGGGCTTACTGTTTATTTATCACTGATCTACCCATAAGCTAAATCGAGGTAGGCGTCACATGCAAGTTACATAAATGAGTTTTAATTTCTTTTTAGACTTATTCAATGATTTACTGACTATTACCAAGTATTGCGTATCTAATTCTTATCGTAGGTGGAATCCTAATTGAAAACTGCTCTATTTTAAATTGATATCAAGGTCATTCTGTATAGGTTTTTACGCAATTTAGACAATATTTATTGTGTCTAACTTATTAAGGAATATTATTGTTGTGTATTGTCGATGTTGTTAATAAGCACGCTATTGTTGTCTATAATATTAAGGCACTAATCATATATACATGATTATTATAAAAAAATGTCTAAATATTCTCTTTTACTAATCGAAATATCGACCGTATTTGTTTGACGCATAAATAATAAATTTATTTGTGATAAATACTCTATAGCACCTGTAGCCACTTTAATTTTTTGCCAATATGTAAAATAACGAATAAACTTCATGATTTCGAGTACACTTTATAGTTCTCCTGTCTTTCTTCAAATTGGCTTTCACAAATGGAACTTTTATAGTTCCATTGCTTCCACTGATGTTCCAATAATGCTTTTTATATTAACATTTTATGAGTACCAATTATTTTCTTCTTTAGTGCAAGCCTACAAGTCGACTATTTAACTATTTATTTTATTATATTCATTATCTATCAATAATTATAAGCAATTTTCGCCTAATAAATGTACGGTTAAAGTCATTAATAACTGTCATTTGTGTTGCGACATGTTTTACCACGTATCCAAAGTTTATGGCAGTTACTTTCACATTAACCTTCATATCTTGAGTGATTTCTAAGAATATTTATTTTCAAGTATGTTGGAAACAATCATTAAGTTGCAAGTACCGTGACATCGAGTAAGACTGTCCTGATCCTACTCCACTTTCCACGAATTTATCATATCAATATTTACATCCACTGTTTCGAATGAAGTTAGTTAATAAAACACGGTTTTTGTCTAATTGTACGTATGCAACTTAATATACACTAATGTCAACCCGGACAGCAAATATAGTGAACCAGAATTGCATCTAAAGTATGAGTCATTTCACTAACTCCCGCGCAAAAATCACATAATAAACATTTTTCAAAACAGTATATTTTTGATAACAAATACAACCAGGTTTAATTAAAGGTATAGAAGGTTTAAACAATATATATTGTAAAAATACACATTTATGGCATGTCTTAACTTATATCAGGCATTCTTCATAATTTATATGAGGTACTGAATGGACAATAATGGATGGATGCTTTTCATAGTCATACGCTCTACAACAAAAATATAATATAAATTAAAAAATTGGGAACGTGTTTCTTTAACATACTTGCAGTGCTTACATGCTGTGTTCAAAGTGAGGACCACCATTATTTATGCAAGCATCTACCCCTTCTTCATGTTTTCAAAAACATTTATTAATTGCTCATTTCTAATATTCTCGATTTCATTTCTTACTGTGTTCTTGCAACTGATCCTTATTATGTAAATTTCATTTTTTAGATGACCAAATAAAAACAGTGAAGCGGTGCAAGATCTAGAGTGATCTAGGTGGCCAACGTTCAAAGCCAATAACTCTGGTATCAAAAAATTCCTGCAAATACTCTCTTGTTTCTCTTGCTGTATGAGTAGTAGCATTGTTGTTTTGAAAATAGCCTAGCTATAATTCATCATCAAATAATTAGTTCCATAAGTTCATCTAATATAAGTCTATATCTGGCTGCTGATATTGCATCCTCAAAGAATATCGATCCTATTATGCGTCTCCTGGATATTGCAACCCATATCCCTATTTTTACAGGATGCAATTCCGTTTCTCGAATAACATGAGGATTTTGTGCGGACCAAATCCTAAGATTTTGAGAATTTACATCACCTGTTAAATTAAACCAGACTTCGTCAGAAAAACAGTAAGATTTAAAACATCGTTATTTCTTAGATTTGCATTAAACCAATGGCAATATTCCATACGTTTTTCGACATCTAGTGGCAGTAATTGCTGCACAATAGAAATTTTATATGGATGTTAATGAAGCTTCCGTTTTACAGCTTTCTGAGCTGATCCATAAGATAAACTTACAAAAAAATTCACATTACTTTTTATAACACCATTTAGCATGTGTATTTCTACCAGTTTGTTGTGCAAGTTGCCCTAATGGCTTTACAGAGCTGTGATCCAAACGAGCACGTACGTCTTCCATCAAATTTTTGGTTAGAACTGATGGGCGACCTGGTGACTTTCCCTTCAAAATACTTCCAGTTCCTCTGAAGCGATGGACAACCGGATTAATGTGTCCAAGGAGAGTTTTATTATCAATTTGCACTTCGACGAATTGATTTATAAATTCTTCAGCGCAAAATACAGCTGAATATCTCCACTGCCCATCACCTCCTCGTTCACCATTTCGAAAGTATGCCTCCAAAATAAATTTATTCTGGTCCAGTCTAAGTGGCATTTTGCAAAAAAAAAACACGTTACGCTCTCATTGCGAAATGAAGGCGTAGTCTTGAGAAAGACTGCGGAATGACTTAATAAGCAAAATTCAAACACGAAACACACGGCTATGTAGAATATACAGGGTGTATCAGATATAGAGCTAAATATAATTATATGTAGCGGCTGTAATCATATACAATCAAAAAGTCTTAATGCACAGGGGGTCTATCTGTAAGCATTAACGAGATAAAAAATATTTTATAAATGCCATGAGCTAGAGCCGCACCTGTGCCCAATCTAAATGTTGTCCCGAGTATACCCCCCACACACCACAATCAATCAGCCATTACCGCTGTTAGTTTTGTGTGGATCGCCGCTTGGAGTGCAGGCCACTTCGAACATTTTATTTAAATTCTTCCCGTCTCGAAAAAACGATCCTTTTCAGGACCATCATGATTTCATATAAAGAAAATCAAAGCTTGATGCATCGACAAAAGCACGGGAATGTATAGATTCATTTTCGCGCGATATTATAGTAAAAAGGCGTGTTTGCAAATTTTCTGTATCTACATTTATTTCTGTGTAATTCGATTCAATTCATTTTGCGTTATATGATTAAATAAATCCAAAAGAAATAACTCAGATTCATGTGGTGCCGTTTATTAACAGCTAACTCTCGATTACACAAAGCAAAAGAAAAATATTTACTTTTTTTGTAACTACTGAAGTCGCATATCCGGTGAAACTCGAACGTCTTATCAGGATATTAAAAATAATACTTTGTAGACTTACGTAGAATGTTCTTAACACATAGGGAATGTTTATTTTATAAAAAGAAGAAATTTAAAATGCCTCAGCTTTGCTATTTTTACAAGGGCCTTTATTTATTCAGAATGACGTTAAATGAACTTACGGCATACCATTAAGAATAATACTAAATGAGTGCAATGTATTTATACATAATAACCACTTTTAGCGGGTGCTTAACATGACGTCTCTTTGCATCAGGCCCGGACTAAAGAATTTTTGGCTCTAAATTTTACTTTTTTTTTATTCTTTAATGATGAAATCCGGTTTCGGTGGATTTGTGCTTTATATGTCGTGTAGTTAACACCCAAGCAAAATTTACTTTTTTATTTGATACACCCTGTAGGTATGTCACTTTGACAGCAAAATTTGAGGAAACGCTGTATTACTAATTTCATTAGAATGATTGGATGAAAATATTGATTTGCGTATTGCGAAAAGTAGTGTAGGATCAGGACAATCACTTTCGATATCAGTATATGTACTTAGTAGTATACTCACAATTGGTATACTTCTACATTAGTAATTTAAAAATCTTATATTTGTTTCAGGTTCTGCTAAAAAACAAAGAGAAGTGGTGCGTGTCACACAAGTGTTAACAACAGCTAAACTATCACCGAAGCCGAATAATCGCAATTCGAACGAAGGTAAGCTTTTACTCAAAATATTACTGACTATTAACAAATTTTAATAAATCTTTTTAAATAAATATTATGTAGTAATCCCATTAAGATGATTATTAACAAAGATTAAAAATGTACTTTTGCTACTTCGCTAAGCGAAAGATTTGCGAAACTTCCTCAATTTACAAATTAAAAACAAATACTTTCCCATAATTTTCGATGTTTTCCACCGTAATATTGCATTCTGTGACTAAACAAAGGTTTCCATGCATGTAGGTACCTATTGTGATGCGAATGTTTCCTACAATCTTCAAACCGTAACATGTAATTACCAAGGAGAGAATGGTTTGCTTTTATTTGTCTTTTACCACATACTCACCGATACAAAATGGTTTCTTTGAAGTACAAATAATAAAACGATAATTAAATTTTCGAAATCTGAAGGGTGATAGCCAACTTGATGGAACTGTAAATCGATTTCTATTATTCAAAAATCATCCATAAAGGACGTTTTACACCTAGCTATTTATTGGCCAAATTAAAATTGTTATATATTGTAGTGTATTACGTGTATAACACGGATTTTAAACAATTTTAAATTGGCTAATAAATTGCCCAATAAATAGCTAGGTATAAAACAGTCTTAAAACAGTGACAAGCCCACTCTCTGTGCTGATTTTCACTCCTAGATAGTAACTGCGTTTATGCAACCATTTTGCCACTGCTGCTGTTAAGGTTGCAGGCCAACAGGCGCAAACGGAGCTTTTATTTCAGTAGGAATGTGAATAGATCCATATACATACGTATACAAAGACGGAGAAATGTTCTTGTTTGTATAAAGTACCTAATAAATCTTGTTTTTGATTTTTTTTTTTAAAAAGTTTCTTTAATAAAAGATTCTGTAAAGATTTATACTTGCATTTTAATTCACAAAAGAAAAACTTTGAATTTATGTTGCTTTAAAGGATTTTGCTTAATTTATTTGAAACCGATTTTCTTTACTTTTTATATTCTAATTTTAAATAAAACAATTTCAATTTTGTTACATGCATTTTGGTTAATATGATCGGATTTGAAGAATTGTAATGAAAAAAAGGAATATTAGAATTTACTTTGTTAGGAATTAATTTAACACTTTAAGGTTTCTAACTTGATAATTTCTTATATCCTGGGTGAGTGTTTATCTTGAGACAACTGAATATTTCTAAAACACTGCATCAAATCGCTGTAATGCGAATATCCCTGCGAATAAATAAATGTTTCGAAGTGAAGGAGCACAGTTTCGAACAGATGGCTTTTTGAAATATTATTTAATGTTAAAATAAAAAAACACAAAATCATGTTTGCTTGCTTCTCTTTTTTGTGTATTTTTTTTCTAGACGTTCACAATCATGTTTTTTGCGATTACAGGGCAATCTGTTACGAATCGAAAAGAAAAAAGTTTCAAACAAAAACTACATACTTGATGGCGTAGAATCCGAATCTGCAATAGACAATGGGGCTTGCCTTTTAAGGATTTTGCTTAATTTATTTGAAACCGATTTTCTTCTATATTTTAATTTTAAATAAAACAATTTCAATCTGATTACATACATTTTGATTAATATGATCGGATTTGAAGAATTGTAATGAAAAAAAGGAACATTAGAATTTACTTTGTTGGGAATTAAGATTTCAAAGTTGTCCTCCCTCCCACTCTGGGGTGTGAGGTGAGGGATCGAGTTCGGCACCATTCAGTGAGCCCCCTACATTATAACAAATTTTATTAAGAGCTTTTTTTGATTTGGTGCAGTGTTTTAGAGATATTCCCTTGTCTCAAGATAAAAAAAACTCACCCAGTATACTAGACAGTATTAGTTAAATAAAAATCCACAAGCACAGTTGGGTAAAAAATATTTAAATAAACATAATTTAACTATCTTTATCTGTGAACAATAAATAAAAGTATGTTCTATCTTTGTCCGTTAGCGATAAATAAATCTATTTTTAATTAATTAGCTGTGACAAATGAGTTTTAGAAAGAAGTGATTTTTTGTAAGGGAGAGTAATTCTAATTTTGATTTCTTTTGGTAGTTTATTATTATTTTGATTTGCTATTTTATACCTTTGAAAAAGTTAATTGTATGTTTTTTTTTTGAGATAAATGTTTTACGTAAGTAATTCTTATATGTTATTGAAGATTACTAAAATTATAAATGAAGTTACTTTGGAAATAAAATTTCGATTCGAACAAGTAGATTCAAATGCACAAGATTTTTACTGATCAAGTCCATCACTTATATCATCAGGTCTAAACTATAATAGAAGTAATCCATATTTAATGATGAATTTCAATAAAAAAGATAAAGCACAAACTTACAATCTACCATCAAAGAATAGTCAAAGAGTATATAAAAAAAAATCGATTTTTTCAATTGTTAGACAAAAATAATCCCAAAATGGCTCGCATGTAACTTTACAACTTACAATTTTTATTTTAGTATGCTATCTAATAGCAACTATAGATTAGATTAGGATTTGGGTGGCCTGTAGACCTGTTTCACCGCGACCTTTTCAGATCTATTGTAATCCTCTTTTTTCCTAGAGGACGCTCTCTAATTTTGCCTATCATCTTTGAGATCGGCTTCTTTATGTAGCTACTAGCTGTGGGGTTCTCCTCCCCCAATACTAGAAACCTTGTCCTCGCCAAGCCTTCACATTGGCACAGCACATTAACTGGCATTTCTTCCTCCTCTTGGGAATATCTGCAGGTTGCATCATCTGCCAGACCTATGTTGTACATATGCCTATTCAGTCTACAGTGACCAGTCAGCAGACCTACAATCATTTTGATAGTCTTCCTGTCTTTATTCAGTAGATCTCTCGTGAATTCCGGCCTCTGCTCCTTTAGGAACTCTTTTGCCTGTCTTTGTCCCGGTGATTCTTGCCACCACTCTCTAGACTGATTATGTATCCATTCATTGATGGATTTTTTAATTCGCGATTTGGTAGTGCCGAAAGAGGGGTCGGCTCTAACAAATGACCCTGACCAACCTCGCCTGACCAGCTCATCACCCGTCTCATTTCCTCTCACGCCCGAGTGGCTAGGAACCTAGGCCAATGTTAGTTCCCTTTGGGTGCCCACCTCATTTTGGGCAGTCCCAAATCATCTTAGAGTCCACGCTTGTGGAACTAATCGCTTTAAGTGTAGACTGACTGTCAGAGAAGATAGCGACGCTTTTACCTGGCTCGGTACATCTTTCTATTTCTCAAGCACAGTGGTGAATTGCAGCAACCTCACCTTGGAACACAGTCATGTCTTTGCTGAAGTTTACCGAAAGAGCTTTTTTAGGCTTCTTAGCGTATATTCCCGCTCCAACGCCGTAGTCCGTTTTAGAGCCGTTAGTATACCAGTTTGAGTCCGCTCTTACCGGAGTACTTGTCTCCCAGTCCTTCTTATCTGGTATCATAACCTGATATTTTCTATCTAGGCTAAATTTTTGAAACATGGCATCACATGGCATTCCCAAAAGGCGTGCCTCCTTGAGTTCGTCTAACAGTTTTTTTATAGTCAGCCCCGTGCGATTTACTTATCGGAATAGCAACTGTATGTTATACTTACGGTGTGTTGCAAGAGAAACAGCTGTAGTGTTCAAAACACATACTTCAAGAAAATAACTAGTCTTGTGCTTCCGATGTTTTAATTATTTATATTCACGTTCACCTCAGCAACAGAAATGATACGGTATTTTAATAACCTAAGTTAACGGATTTATGTTTTTTTGAAGTACATAACTCAGATTTGAATGAAGGTAATGAAGCTGCTTTTTGTTTTTTTGGAAGAACTAGATTTCTATACTTAACTTATGTCAACACTGCAATAAACATTATATTAGCTACACGATTATAAAGTAACATTGTTTAAATACTTGTATATGCTTGCAACAATAAACATTTCCTTAAATTATTGTTATTAAACCTATTAGCAGTCTTAGCAGCAATATTAGTTGTTAAAACATTTAAAGATTTCATAAGGCTTTTTCATGATTATTCGACACAACTTATTTACATGATATATTGCAACACACTTTTTTTCTTTCCAGTTAAAAAGACACAGGCTCAGCCAGTTCCGAACGATGTTAAAACCGCCAATCGAAAAAATCTGTTCGCTTCAAAGGAGAGCAAGAAGAAAGAAACTCCAATAAAAGGTAAGTCATAGCTATTATTAAGATATTTAGGGCGGCTTTGCGTAATATATTGAATGTGGTAAAATTCACTATCCTCATTACAAATATCCTCTTTTACTATGGGTGCTATTACTGTCAATTAGAAAGCTGATTGTCTTAAATTAAGATTGATAGCTTGAAGGGTCATCAAGATATGTCCAGATCATCACACTTGTGTAACGCTTGATATTACGCCAAATAATAAGAAGCAGAAACTGTGTTGTTGTATCATATAGCGGGAGTTCTTCGCATAGTAGTTAAGTAATCAATTGGAAAAAGCTGTTAAATTTTATGTTCATTGATGTTAGTCAACGAAATAAGAAAAGATTTTTTAGTGATACGTTCGTGAACTTTGTCCTTTTAGTTATAAATTAATCAATTATTTTTGACGAAGTTTTGTTATGAGACGCTGTGAGCAATTTGAGTTTTGTGCTCTTAGATATTCTTATGTGGCTTTTAAGGCGCAATTCTACACAGGGTGTTCAATCAATAAAGGTGTTCTGATTTTGAGGGAGCTGATAGAACAGGTCATTATATGATTGAGAAAAGTCTATTATCGCTTTCGACTTTTGACGTTTTCTTTAAAAGTACAGGTGCTTGTACCCGGGGTTATTCTTCATTGCATGAAAGCATCATGTAGCATACAACCCTGTTGTACGCCACACTCACTCATGATCATTAACATGTTGAATGCTTCCGTATTTTTTGAGAACACCATATTAAAAAAAAACAAATCATGAAACTTGAACAATGAAAAATAAAATGATTGGACCAAGGAAACAATAAACAGAACTGGTAATGAAAATTCGGTTGAGACCAATAAATACAAGTTTGACGTTTTGTATCGGTAAACTGACATAACTACGCAATTATCGCAACTTCATAGCCCATTATAGGAAATGTACTCATATTTTCATAAAGGTATGCGTAAATAATGATAAATACCTTGAAAACAACTAGGAATAAACATGCCAATCTTTGATACTTAGGGCTAACTAAGTACACGGCTAATTCAGGGTGAACTTGATTGATATAATCGGCCCTTATTGATGAAGAATCTGCATCAAAACAAATATAGTGTTATATTTGAAAAAAAAAAGAATTTTCCAAAGTTAAAAGCTTCCAAATATACAGTTTTTTTTTATATACAGAGTTTATACACTCTATATATAAAATGTTATGATTCTATTGGCAAAATGTGGGATGTACCACTTTGCTTCTTATGTCGTAGTAATTTGGTATAATTATTTCTAACGGCTAGTGAAATACAGAATCTTATCGAAAACGATATACATATATCTCAAAAACGGTTGAATTTAACAAAAATTGTAACTAAAACAACTGTATATGCGCATGTTACGCAATATCCAGGGGCGACATATTGTTAACTCTTGCCGGAATTCTTGACTTTCAATAAACGCATTTCTTCTCCGTTTTTTTCCTACACTTTTACTGAAGGCTATTACCAAATACGCAGCGTTGGGGCACTTTGTTGCTTTAATGGAACTAGTTTAGCCGCATGCTCCACATAAAATCCATAAGGCACATGTTACTTTGGATGAAATATGTATTACCATGAAAAATGGAGCCTTTCAGCAAAAACAGGCGACACTAGAAAATACGTACTAAGCTAGATGTCGCTTATTGTTGCTACAGTGGAATAGCGCTTTAACAATTGATCTTTTAAAGTTTTATCCAAATATTTTTGAAATAATTTTGTTAAGTATGGTACGACGATGATTTAATAAGATATAAAATGATATATAATTATAGAGTTAGCGTTTGCGGCTTTTAATAGCTGTAATTTATTTTCACCTATTTAATTCCACGTTTAGGTCGGAAAAAATTATTCAGTGGTTCAGATAAATTTTTGAATTTTTTTTAAAGAATTGGAGATAATGAAACTGCCACACTCATTTATGGACTTCAAATATAATAAAGGAAAAAAAAAATTACTACACTGTAAAAAGTGAGGAATTTACACTATACAGACTGATTAAAACTAAGTGCGCACCATTGGTATCTCTGTTATTATTGATTCTAGAAAGTAGGTTAAATTAGCAAAGTATTAGTGTTTTTAACGCTGATTAGTATGCAATATACGAAAAAAAACTATCGAATGACGCATTTCCAAGAAATTTTGACATTTATATATTTTTTTTTAAATTGAACATCCTATAGATTGTTTAAAAACAAAGAAAGATATTTTAATTTATGATGCAAAAGCATCTATATATATTGTCTTAAAACGAATAATAAACAATGAAAGAAATATGATGGTTTTTATTTTGTAAAATGTAGAAGTATAACGAATCAATTTTAACAAACCAGATGCATGTATTTGTGGTTGATGTTGTTTTTAACATATTACATCTATTAATTAAATTAAATGAAATTAAATTGAAAAGGAAAAAGTAAATGCATAATTTATAAATACTGCTCAAAGGTATCACCTTCATTCTCAATACATTTTCGTGCCCGCTTGAGTACACTGTGGGTAGCCCTTAAGATTGTCCTTCCATCCAATTGGCAGAAAACCTCCATAACCTTATTTTGCATCATTTTGCAAATCAATAGTTTTTCGTATGTTGCATACTAATCAGCGTTAAACACCCTAATACTTTGCTAATTTAACATACTTTCTAGAATAAATAATAACAGAGATAGCAATGGTCTGCATTTAACTTGAATCAGCCTGCATATTAGATAAAAATAATTACATAACAGGTAATATACTTTCATCTGAAATGGGAATGTTTTGAAAGGAGTTTTAATTTAATTTTCTCTGTGTCAACACTATTGATTCCATTGATACCTATGTGTCCTGTTTGCCATGTTCTTCATCTTGATTACCTTCGTTGCCTTCACATGCTTCTTCAGCAATAGCTTGCATGGAACATTCGCCTAATTGCATTTACGAACATAACTATAAAATTATAAATAAACAATTTACAGTGAAGGCGCATCCAAGGGAAGAAATTCTAGGGTTACCATTTTTTATACTATCTGACTATACTTGCATCTCGCATACGGTATATACAGTGTGTTAAAAAAAGGTTGTCGGATATTTTACCCAATTGTAGTACTGGTGAAATAAACAAAAAAGTCTTAGTCAACATGGGTCCGCAATTCAACTGTTTTGACATATAGTCGATTGCATATTTTTAAAATAAAAAAAAAAAACGTTTTTCGGTTTTGAGAATAGTTCCCTTTGTCAAACAACTGATTGTGACTTAAAATTAGTTCTGTCAGACATCTGTCATCAGATTATTTATCATTTGCGTGAATTTTTTTTTTGTTCTCAAATTATGCATAAGTACACAAATGCAGAAATGGCCGATATGCATTTTATGTACGGTCATGCGAATGGTAATGCCACTGAAAGCATGGCGTATGTATGCGAAGAATTTCAAAATCGGTTGTTACCGAGTGATAAGATTTTCTCAAGAACTTCATATCCGGCTGTCCCGAAACTGGTTCATTTAAAATAATGGTGGTTCTGGTATGCCTAGATCAGTTTCTTCTCCCGCAGTAGAATTAGATATTTGAAGATGGGTAGAAGACAACCAAATATTAGCACCCGAAGACTTGCCGCAGAACTGAACGTCAGTCATCCTCTCATTTGGAGAATTCTGCGGAAACAGCAGCTCTATCCCTACCACATTCAACGCGGTGCAAAGTTCTTGCTCCTCTCGATTATGATGCACGTAGGGTTTTGTCATTGGTTTTACGAAAGCTGGCGGAAACTCCTAATTTTGCGACTCAGATTTTATTTAGTGACCAGGCTGGGTTTACAAGAGACGGAATATTCAATTTTCATAAACAAATCACGTCTGGGCAGATGAAAAATCCCCATGCTGTTGTTGAACTGCATCACCAAACCGTTTTTCGCTAAATGTTTGGCTTGCTATTTTTGGAGACTGTTAATTGGTCCAGTAATTCTCTCCTAATCGTCTTAACGGGACAAGTATAATCTTGGATTTTTTAAGAAAATGAATTACCCGTTTTGTTGCAAGACTGGCCACTTTTTAAAGATTAAATATGTGGTTTATGCACGATGGAGCTGCTGCCGCATTTTTTCCATCGTAGTTAGAAATTTCTTAAATAAAGATTACAACGAGAGATGGATAGGACGGGGTGGACCAACTGCATGGTTTCCTAGGTCCCCTGGCCTGACACCTCTAGACTTCTATGTTTGGGGGCAGCTAAAACAATTAGTGTACGCACGATCTGTAAAAATTTGGAAGAACTCAGGCAACGAATCGTAAATTTTGCGAGAAATTCGGAGGACTCCAGGAATTTTCGAAGATTGCGTCGATCTTTCATAAGAAGGTGTGAAAGCGTGCTTTAGAAATGAACGGTGGACATATAGACAATTTCTTTAGTTTTACTTTAAATAAACATTGGTTTAATATACAATTGCGATCAGAATTTCTTTGAAAATTTTTATCCTACAAAACAATATGCAATCGACTTATATGTAAACAGTTGAATTGCGGACCCATGTTGACTAAAATTTTTTTGTTTATTTCCACCAGTACTACAATTGGGTAAAATATCCGACAATCTTTTTTTAACACACTGTATATACGTTATCCGTGCGGAATAATGGCGTTAAAATATGCAAAAAAATCCTATTCACACAACAAATATCCATTCGGGCTTATATTTGCCAAGTTCCCATTCTGAAGTTCACTTTCGACAACGGCTCCTTACACCTTACACTCACGTAGTATACATATCACTTGAATCGAACCCATCGTGTTAATGACCGAATCGAATGGAGAAAGGCTCTCTTTCTTCGGTTTTTGGGTGTGTGCATAACAGGTATAATAATAAGTCTGTGTATTTCATTCTGATCCCGATGAAGCGGCTAATGTAATCGGTTATGTGAAAAATTTGTTTAAACTTTTCATTTGTTTGTCGATGTATTTTGCTCTCGTGCGGTCATGAACTCGGGGAAAGTTTTTCGCATGTAATATCTTAATTATTACCTACTACTTCCTTTGAATGTTTTGATATAGATAGAAGCACGTGTGTATCTGGATATTAGGTTCGTTAAAAGAAATAAGCGAATTTGATATATTAATATTCAATTCTAATTGTTAGAATTAATAAGAGTAAAAAAGGCAAGATCCTCAGGAATTTATATTTACATTTTAGTAGTCGTTACTTTTCACAATTCCAGTGATTATTTTCATAAACATTTTTAAGTAATGATTTCTATGTATTTCTTACGATAAATTTGAAAACACGTTTCATTATTGCAAGTACTGTATAGTACAATTGAACAGCTTCTTAATTATTTAATATGTTCTAATATTGTCAATAGGTTAGATTCTTCAAGATTATTCAAAAATTAAATTTATGTCAAATTTACTTAATTGTGAAATTCAATGAATTGCCAAAACTAAATTACCCTAGGCAACAAATTTTAATTTTTTTATTTTTTGTTTAGTAACTATCCACAGTTTTACTTTCTCTTACAGTCGTAATAATAATAATAATAATGGTTTATTGCCCAACAGTGTTCACCAAATTAAGGACAATATTACATACGAATAAGAACAATTAAACCCTAAGTAATAAACAACAGAATATATAGTTAACGTAAAATTTAAATGCAGCGCAGAACTTACAATTAATCCACAACATATAAAAGAAACTAAACAAAATACAAGAGAACTGACTACTCAGTACTGCGCTCAAGGAAGGTTTGAATCAAATTATTCAAACTACAATAAAATATGTCACATGCTGAACTTATATAATTATACGTCTCACAAAATGAATCTTATTGAGATTTGTTGTTAGCAGATTTCGATCGCGGGTGGGGATATAAAAGGTTTGAGGGAATTCGACTAGCGCTGCCTAGGCACCAAAAATGACAAACTCTCTAGAATTGAGGGCAATGAATACGCCCCGTGGATAACATTAAATAGAAACTTTAAACCGTGCACAAGAGGTCCTAAGTAGCCAAGGATTGCATAATTAAATGTGATAGTAAGCTGTTCATACGCGTAACCACGCTCAGGGATAAACCTGACCCGTCGTAACGAAAAATAGATATATTTAAAAAATTTCTTTGGACATTTTCAAAGTTGGCGACTTATAAACAAAATAAATGCGGTTCAAATTTAACGCCCGAATACTCCAAATGGGATCGGATAAGACTACCGAACAACGCAGACATATTGCTACAGGTTAAACTGTCTACAAGTATGCAGTACAAAGCCAACATTATTGGACCCGAAACAACCCTGCAATATGGCACAAAAGATAATTTTGGGATCGAAGGTTACACCTAGATCAGTTATGGTAGGAAGACGGTTCAGGGGTATAGATTCAATGTATAATACGCACATAATTTTTGAGATCTTTTATGCGCGAAAAGACATAACATTACACTTGGATATATTGAGACTTAACTTAATTAACAATACTCCATTCGTGCACCAAGTTTTAAATCTTAAAGCGTCGCGCAAAGAGAGAATGGTGTGAAAATAATTTGACGTTCGTCCGCAAAAAGTAGGCACTTACAATTCAAAAGTCGACTTAGATCATCAACAAAAGGCAAGAACAAAAGGGGCCCAACCTGGATCCCTGAGCCGATCCCGAAGTCCGCAATTACTGAAACCGAATTGTATCCTTTATAGGAAACAAACAGTTTTGCCGTTTGTCAAATACGAATTAAGCAAAGACACCAGAGATTCAGAAAAACTAAGGCCGCAACTTTGTCAGGAGACTTTATGGTCAAGTCGGTCAAATGCCTTAGCGGAAATCCAAGTAAATGAACATTCCACCCTGACCATGGCTCAATCCAGAATGCCGAAACAAACTGAGTAAAACAAATCAAATTTGTGACTGTTGATCTTTTGGGCAACGAAAACCCATGCCTGGTAAATCTGAAATACCTCTGAAAATATGAGTACTAATTTGATTATACAGTACACCCTCATATACCTTAGAAAAGTTTACAAGTATCGAAATAAATACAATAAAAACATTTATTCTAGCAACGTCAGTTTTGATAACAGCTTATTGAAAAATATTGAATAGTCCCTTATGAAGTATATTTCTTTTGTCCAGGAATATATTGAGCCCTGACTGGCCAATACTTTGACAACGTAGTGGGAATTTCTCGATCGACCTGTCCCACTCACAAAAGGAAACAGCCAGTAGCTGTGTGTACCCACAGTTAAAAACGAGAGAATTGCTACAAACTTTGAGAACCATTGTAGAGACATTGGACCAACGACTGTCGAACCAATTAATCCGCATCAGACATTAAAAACTAAATCGAAACTTGTACAGCATTGTGAAACGCATTATTATAATAAATGTTCTTACGACAGCAGTGTTTATTCTTTCTTATTAACATTCCTCTATTGGAGAAATTTGTTTCATCACTCCATAAAATACAATTGCGCTCCCATTCCAAATTTTTCATCAACAAAATTAATTAAAACAGTCACAGAAAAGCCAACCTCCTGTTCAACTCCTGGTTGTATATGTTGTGGAGGTTCGGTACTTGAAATGAGTAAATGCTTATGCTTTTTTTAAATTCTCTGAACTGACGCGTAACTAAAACCCAATTCCTTAGTAGCATCTCAATGGAAAATTCGCGATGGGCTTCAAAATAGCTAACACTGTAATTTCTAACCTCCTCGTTTGATAATGATATTTTTCTTTGTTTCTTTCTCTTAAATAAGAATCGTGTTACCTAAATTGTTGTAAAGTTTTCGAAAAATAACGTCGATTCTGCTGCCCTCGTAAAGGGATACTGTTCCTGCATAATATTCGACAGTCCTTATTGATTTTTTGCCGCAATACAATGTATGCTTCCAAGCATATTAACATTTCTCTCCAAATGAGAAAATACCATGGGAGATTAAATCTAATACATAGAACCTAATATAATGAAAACTGTTCTAGCTACTAATGATAATAATGTCATAATAACAATTAGAAGTAAAGAACACAACACAAAAATGAAATAACCAATCTTTTTTAATAATTAACCGTGTAAAAGATTTAAGCTCAGTGCGTTTTTGACAGTTTTCAAACAACATACTATTGTTTTGACTTAAAGTGAAAAGAAGCCTACTATAAATTTTACATATCTTGGCATCAATTAGAATACCACCACATAACATCTTTATTATTCGTTTTAAGATAATATTATATTAAATTAAAATATCTTCCATTTTTTTTTAACAATATACAGAGTGTTCGATTTAAGAAAAAGTATAAATTTCAAAATTTCTCGAAAATACGTCATGCAATTATTTTTTAGTGTATTGCATTATAATCAGCATTAAAAACACTAATACTTTGCTAATGTAACCTATTTTCTAGGATCAATAATAACAGAGATAGCAATCGTGCGCATTTAATTTGAATCATCCTGTATATTACTAAGTTGTCGATGCATCATAGATCTCTTGTGTGCTGCTAAAAATTGCTACCCATTTCAACAATGACAAATTCCTTTGTCCGTAACAACGTTTGCTATTAATAACACCCTAAATACTGCAGTTAACGGTACTTGCATCGTACTTACTTAATCAGCACCTATTTTTTTGTTATTGTCTGTGCATTCTTCAAAGGAAGACGTGAATTATGTGAAGGTCTCCTTTCGCAGCAAAAAAATCCTCAAGCGGCTACTATTGTGGTTATAGAAAGTGATTGTAGGACGAAAGAGCACAAAACTTCTCCCCCAGTACTCTCCACAATAGATTTATTAAATACCAACGTTTTTTTCGGTATCTCGGTTGAACGTCTTTATAAACGCTTTAGGTAGCTCGGCTTACAAGCTATTCATATCTATACTTTCTTTTTGATGCAATACACATACTTATTGACACCCACCCGAATTAAGGCGAATGCCCTCGCTGTGTTCTGAATATTTTGAACAGGTATTTGTTCGCAATTTATATTCTGTTTTAATTAAAATAATACTACATAATTACAATAAAAATTCCACTTCTAATATTACTATGTTAACTTTCGCTGTTATCATTCCAATTATAGTATGATCTACTATAGAATGGTGAATAATTATGATGTTCAGGAACTTTTCATATATGAAAGTATGCATAGTATTACATAATAGTGTTATATAATTATAGTTTAATTAAATACAGTCCGTATTAAAATCAATAATCGGAGCGTGTTAATTTTTCAATGAAAGTAAGGCTTATTTATTAATTTTGCAATTAGTACTGTACATACTAAGCTAATGCGAATCCATCCCAGATCTAATTGTAAATTGCATCGAACAAAGGTGTGTTTTATTTCCACAATGCTAATATCTCCTTGTTTAGATGCTAGCCGTTCCGTGTATAGTCGACCCTGTTCCACTCCCACAATTCAAGCTAGCGGTTATTAGGTCGAACGCAATTAGGGCTTGTTACGATCAATTGCTAAAAATACACATAATTTGATTATAGTGCCGAATCCTCGTGTGTTGTATACGAATCAATTGTCTTATTCACGCAACGATTTGACAACTTGATAATTTGGTAAGGTTTTAGACTCTTTGAAATTGTGTCGCTTTGATAATACGAAGTTTTTTTTTGTCTGACATAGAGTGTCCAGAAACACTACAGCTTCTTGGCTTTTTGTATTTAATGTCTCATTTCCTCTACCCATTAAATTACACCAGTATTTCCACTACCCTGGTATCCTGTAATAATATTGACTGTTATGGGCTAACTAGTGAGTCACTAAAATTGGGTAAAAATGAGGTAATTAATCATCAACGTACTTTATCAATTTCTGTTTTGAATGTGGTCAATTTCCTGTTTGCCTAAAAATTTCCAAAGTAATTCCAATTTTCAATAGAGGTGATAACTCTTTGCCTGTTAACTACAGGACGATATCTTTAGTTCCTGTTTTATCAAAATTATTAGAAACTGCTCTTAAACGTGGATTAGTCAAGTATCTGGAAAAGAAAAATTTAATAAACCATAACCAACACGGTTTTCGAAGGTGTAAATCTACTAAAACCTCTTTAATTGATATTATCACCTTCAACACTGAGGAGTTTAAGTTGGGAAAAGTGATTATGGGCGGCCTCCTGGATTTGACCAAGGCTTTTGATTGTGTATCTCGTAGCATATTGCTGAACAAGTTAACAAACTATGGTATTAAGATTTATTGAAAGCTTTATTAAAAATCGATTTCAATGTGTTAATAATGGAAATCAAAAATCTTCATTGTACCAATCAAACATGGAGTCCTCAAGGCTCAATACTGGGGCCAATACTATTTATCTTATATATAAATGATATTAACAATCATATTGCATTTAAAAATATAATGAAATATGCTGATGACACGACTATATTGGTAAGCCATGGAAAATTGTTATCATTGAATGAAATATATGAAGAAGCTCTCACACAAGCTGAGTCATATTTCAGTAATATTAATCTATGTTTAAATAGAGAAGAAAACTCAACAGTTAGTTTTTACGCTAAATCCATACCT
The DNA here is from genome assembly GCA_004143645.1 of Protaetia brevitarsis. Classification (NCBI taxonomy): domain Eukaryota; kingdom Metazoa; phylum Arthropoda; class Insecta; order Coleoptera; family Scarabaeidae; genus Protaetia; species Protaetia brevitarsis. The sequence continues at coordinate 795,147 of RXPK01000240.1, forward strand.
TGAACTTTTAAATAATGATCCAATCAAATGCCTTGGTCTGACTTAAGGATGGTAAACTTACGTGGAGTGTTCACGTTTGCTCACTTGCGGGTCGCTTATTAATTATGTACTGAGAAATCTAACGCATTGACTTCTATGCGTTGTTGACGGCTTACCACGCGTTGTTCCATAGTGTCATGACTTATGAAATCTTGCTGTGGGGAGGTTCAGTGCACCAGGAGGAGATTAGAGCAATTAGAGTAGTAACTGGTTCTAAACGTGACGATTCCTGTCGGCTACTGTTTAAAAAGCATGGAATCTTAATTTGTACTAATCAATTTATTCTTGAATCTTTAATCTATGCCAAGGAAAATTAAAATTCATATTAGGCTTAAGCAATTTGCACAGCCACAGTTTAATTACAAATTCTTTTAGATATCTTTCGATAAAATTTTGTAATATGTTGCCCAATATATGGAAAGAAGTTAATGTAATAAACAATTTAAAACAACTGTGAAATCATATCTCAACACAAACCCGTTTTATGAAATCTAGGAGTTTGCGGACAGCATTAGATTTGAATAGTATATGTACATGTTCGTTATATACTTGTTGTTTGTTTTTTATTTGTTGTGTCCATATTTGCTTAATATGTTTTTTTTGTCGGCCAGACCTTTGCATTCACACGGAATGTGGTAAGCGGTTGCTGTTATTCCATTATACAGTGTGCAGTTGGCATCTCCAGTGTTTATCCAATTTCTATATGTTATGGTATAAAGACAGTCCCTACTGAGCCGCAGTAGTTCTTCAGTGCTTTTTTCTGACGGTTTCTCTAGAAAGATATATCCATGGATTCGCCTGGTTGTATTAATCCAGTGTTTGTGTTTTTCAGCTCTCGAATACATTCTCAAATTAGTCTTGATTGTATGTTAAGGTTCGCTAATGTATTGCCTGACTGATATGTGATCTGATGTCATTCCCAGAAGTATGTCTTCCACATGTTGAACAATATTATTCTGCCTCAATTCTGCATATCTGCCACTTGATAGTTGATGATGAGATGCTCCACTCTTGCCTCCCCCATTACCATGTATTGCCTGACTGACATGTAGTCTGATGCCATTCCCAGAAGTATGTTTCCCACATATTGAACAATATTATTCTGCTCCAATTCTGCATATTTGCCACTTGATAGTTGATGATGAAATGGCCCACTCTTGCCTCCCCCATTACCATGTATTGCCTGACTGGCATGGGGTCTGATGTCATTCCCAGAAGTATGTCTTCCACATGTTGGACAATATTATTCTGCCTCAATTCTGCATATCTGCCACTTGATAGTTGATGATGAGATGCCTCACTCTTGCCGCCCCCATTACCATGTATTGCCTGACTGACATGTGGTCTGATGTCCTTCCCAGAAGTATGTCTTCCACATGTTGGACAATATTATTCTGCCTCAATTCCACATATCTGCCACTTGATAGTTGATGATGAGATGCCTCACTCTTGCCTTCTCTATTACCATATATTCCCATGTATTGCCTGACTGGCATGTGGTCTGATGTCATTCCCAGAAGTATGTCTTCCACATGTTGGACAATATTATTCCGCCTCAATTCTACATATCCACCACTTGATGATGAGATGCACCACTCTTGCCTCCTCCATTACCATGTATTGCCTCACTGACATGTGGTCTGAAGTACGTTTCCCACATATTGAACAATATTATTGTGCCCTAATTCTGCATATTTGCCACTTGATAGTTGATGATGAGATGCCCCATTCTTGCCTCTCCCATTACCAGCAATTAAAGAGAAAGGAGGTCGGGGAGATATTCTATTGCTACTGTAGAAGTAATCTTCATTGTTCCTGTTATCCCCAAACAGGTAAACCGCTGTATCTTGCCAAGTTTAGTTATAGCAAGCTGTTGCTTTGCCCATCATAGCAGAGACACATAAGTGATCGTGAGTTTGACCACCGATATATATTAGCTGTACATTAAATAATATAAAGTATCCGAGTACCTTTTTTCTGACATGGAGTCTTCGTGACTCCTGCACGCCTTTGATTTTTATTAGTTCTACCCATGTTTCTTTTTTTTTTCTTTAGACACTTCTAAACAGGTTCTGGGCCTATATATGAAGGAGATGATCCCTTTCTTGATAACTCATCGCCTTCTCCGTTTCTTTCGATTGCTGAATATCCAGGCACCCACAGCGAAATGACTTTATTGCGGTCTGCAAGGTTATTGAGTTCTCGAATACATTTCCAAACCAGTCTTGATTGTATCTTGAGGTTTAGTAGTGCCATCAGTGCCACTTGGCTATCTTTAGCGATATATGTATATCTGCTTATTTTCATAAGCTTTCTGATTGATTTCCGTTGCACAATGCAATATTTATATATTTGCATTTATAACAATAAAATTTCTTTAAACAAGCTATTTACTATTCTTTGAAAAATAAAAGGGATTCAAAAATAATTTAAATACTTAGAAATTGTAACTAAGATAAGATTACTGTAAATTATAATTAGATATTAATTATACGTTAAGCTTCTTCTATATATGCATATGGGTTAATAGCGGAATTCTCTGTTTCTATTTTACAAAAAACTAAGCTACTTTTCTAAGTGCTCTTGCATATCTTTTGCATTTTCGAGAGCACAACCGCCACATTTCATAAATGCATAAGTAATGGAACTTATCATATTCATTCGAATCTGTAAATCACTGTCTATTTAGACCCAAATACTCATTGATATGTAGACACTGACCTAGCTTCTTAGATTACATATTGTTTCCATTTTTTCGCAATTTTTTCATTAATATAACTTTTGTCTTATACTAGCGTTTCGTCAAATTACAAAAATGTAGGTATGTGGTAAAGCAGATTGTAATAAATGTCTCTTACCTAGGCGTGGAAGTTTCGAAAAAAGTATATATACTTCAAAACAGCAATTGAATTGAAAACTATCTAGTTTTTAAATTGCTAAATAACAATAAATATTTCACCTTATATAAATCTTATATTGATGTCCACCAAGAAGTAAGAGCGAATAAGCAATTCATTTTATATAGTCATATTTGTGGTAAACCACTTTCTTTTATTTACACCCAATCCATGTGTGATAAATACGCGCTCAATGGAAGGTTTCAATTCTGACCACACACGATCTTATTTTCAAGTTTATCAAGTAATAATTGCAGTTACCAATATCAATTATCGAGCGCCAATTAGAAAATTTTACACTTCAACGATTATATATACATATATATGTATATATAGATTTATAGTTTAAAATGCAAATGAAAGTTTTGTAGGTTATTATTTATTATTCACAGGTTTACTAAACGAATCAATAATATTCGTCTTATAATTAGTGAATATTTCCATGATGTTGAGAGAACACAACTAGTAATAATTCGTTCCTAAATAACATTGACCTAAATATCTTTATGAATGTCCGCATTGGAAGAGTGTTATTTAGTCTCATATAATTGCATGCATCTACTTCCTGTTGTTCTGACATATTTTGTAATCCTTTAAACCGATAATTAAACACAATAAATAGGAAGGTAATTTAAAGGTAAATTAAAAAAAAAATAAATAAATAAAACAAGTTAAATTATAAAATATACATTTCTGATGAAGACAAGAAAAATAAAGATTGTCGAAACGTAAAAAAAATGAGTTGTTTAACTTTTTAAGTCATCATTATAAATTAGCCGCTACCCTCACGAAGAAAAAAAAGGAATAACCATAAATAATAATAATAATAATAATAATAAGATTTATTGCCCAACAGACGACAAGTACATTCATTTACAGGACAAAAATGACTTACTTGTGGTAAATATTAATCAAAACAAAGCCACAAAAAAAAATGATTACAATCCAACTAGCTCTAATTGAAAAACATTTAAACTTAACCTACAGAACAAAGACTTAGTAACAGATCGAGACTAAGAGAAGTACAATATTAGATTCACATATTGCATTCACAGATTGTTTAGACGTTTAATAATCAACAATAAACTAGATGAATGTATATCAACTACTGAACTTAAATTATTATTGAAGTAGTTACAGATTCTGTAAAGCGGTGCATGTGCCATTACATTAGTGCGTGCAAGAGGGCAGTAAAAAGTGTAGGCCTGTCGTGCAGAATACTGGGGAACTGCAAAATTCAAAAAATTAGTGAGGGAAATCACATCGGTTTTCACATATTTAACAGAACTGTGTGGTTGAGGCTTCTTTCAGGATATATTCCGTGCTGCTTTAGGTAAAGATATTTCAAAAAACGTCTCTGCACCTGCTCAAGTAATGTGGAATATGTTTTATAGAACGAAAACAAATTAGGGAAACATATTCCAGTTTAGAGCGCACAATAGCAGTAGTACAAATTCATTACAAAGTGTAATAATGAAAAGTGCTTTGTATTGCGAATGATGAAGCCTAATGACTTTAAAGATGAAGCAATGGTAAGTCTAATATAGTCTTTGAAAGTAAGACTACCATCAAATAGTACACCCAGATCCATTATAGTGTCACAGCGGTTTAAAGTAGTATTGTTAATTCGATAATCGAAGTCGATTATGGTAGATTAACGCGAGAAGGAAACAATGGCACATTTTGAAATGCTTAGATTTAAGTCGTTGTCCAGGCACCATAAAGAAAAGTAGAATTTAACTGGTACTGAAGGACGTCCACAGTCATACGATGGCAGTAATTTTGGCAATGATTTTAATCCTCTGCCAACGGGAAGTCTGCCACAGTCTAATGTCACAGGACTGAGGTCCATTGAATAAAATCAAGAACAGCAAAGGGCCTAAGTTGCTGCATTGAGGAACACCAGAAAGAGGTGTAAAGTATGCGCATCCAGCAGAAAAGTCCAGAGAATCGCATTCTATTCAATTCGCACAGTGGACTAAGCATGCTCTAAAAACCAAGGAAGTACTTTTTCGCACATTTATCGGCGTAGAGGGAGTAATCACAATACTTCTGTAACATCAATCTCCAAAGCATCGAGGGACAAAGGGATCGATGAAACAAGCTGCAGGTGAATAGCCTGCAATAGCTTGTTTAAAGCAAATCAGTTTATATCATGGGAGAGACACTGGTAGCTCGGGTCGAAAGAGGGTGTCCAGAGCGTGGAGTTTTATCCCCTTTGGTGTGCAACTAATACTTAATTGTGAACAAGCTATTAATAAGCTAGACAAAAGAGAGCCATGTCGAAGATATGTTTGTCATTCTAACGCAGGGTATATTTAACAAATGAGATAAAATGCAGAACGCTTTGCAAGTTGTGCAAGCATGGATTACGGAAGCAGGGTTTAAATATCAGTCATTTTAAAACGACCACAATAGCATTCACGAGAAGGAAGATGATATGGTCTTGGACCGCTAAAACTCCGGAGCGATGAAAAACAGCTATGTAAATGACATTCTTGTCACTCCTTGTCATTTTAGTTTAGCCATCCAACTATTCATTACTTGTGTGTGTGTTGTTTTTTTGTAACTATATTGAGTTTTCTACATTCAACTATTTAAATTCTTGTGAAATGTGAAATATTAATCACATTTTTATCACATTATTTGACCGGTTTAATTTGTAACTTTAATAATATTTCTTTAACCTAACATTAGATAACTCACTGTGATGCATGACATAACCTTTCTCTCTATTTTGAAGCCTTTTACGTTCATCAATTATTAATTATGCGAAAGATGTTTAAATCATCAGCATGAAGTAAACAGTCATAATCAATCACTTTATATAATCATCATTTATTTTGCAAATATACTCTGCGACATAGAAACCACAACACCAAGAAAGAGTAGCAATTTTTTTAACTAAACGTGACAAGAACGTTTATACCTACTAAACAGATACGATGCTTAAAATTTAAAAACAATACCTTATGGGTTGCCTCTCCTCACATCTACGCGCGGCATCGATTCCAACAGATAGGCAAATTTTCTCTTTCTGAGAGGTATTGTATCCCAAGCATTCTATAATTCGCGCTGAAGAGCTTGCAGCGTCTTCGGAAAATGCAGTGAGTTCCTCAGTCTTATTCAAAATGTCCCAAAAATTGGCTGCGATGGGGCGAAAAGATACGGAGGTCAGGGTGGTCATGGCAAGAGATTGACATTAGCCTCTGCAAAACGGCCCATAGAATATCTTAAAGAGGTCTATGGAGAGAGCATTATCTTGCTGGAAAAGTGGGTCTTTCAATTGCCGAAGAACTAGAAGAATATGGGGTTCTACTACCTCATTCACATATCACTGGGCGTTCATATTGCCTCGGGCGAATACCAAACGAGATTTACTCCCATAAGTTACAGCACTCCTTACCATAATTCCCACAGTTTGGACTGCATGCCGTGCAACATTTTGACGTTCCCCACATCTTCGTCTGACCCTCATACGGCCATCATGCCTTCCCAAACAGAATCGGTATTCATTACTGAGAACCACTCTATGCCGCTCTGCGTTCCATTTACACCACTTCAAACGTTGCTGTAGGTGTTAAGCCCTTAGTGGTAATACAAGATGTGGCCAATTCGAATGCAAGACAAACGCTGTGATTCTGCAGCAATCTTTCAAAGTGTTAAGGGCCGACCTTCATCAGCAAACGATTGACCGGAATTGCTATTCTGCTACTGGAGAATCAGTCTCTTGTTGTCATAAGTCGAAGATGGCAGTTCTGCAGCTCATTTGTTGTTCTTTACCTCCCCGTTTCTCTTCTACGGCGCTCCTGACCCTCCCCAGTGCATGAACTGATAGCAGCGTAGGATGATGGATTGATTCCGGTTAAGGCGATTTGCAATTTCTTTGTGTGAGGAACCACCTTTGCGCAAACCAACAATACGACCCTTATCGAATTCCTTAATTGGCTGTAATTTCCATATTGGTGCACTCTAGGTATGATCACACCTTCTAAACAAACAATCACAAGCAAAAACAATAAAGTACTAAACAATATCTCACAAAATGTACACTTGACAAGATTGCCAAAAATTACTACCTTTTAGTAGTTAAACGTTTCTGTCAAGTTTGGTCAAAAAAATCCTTTTACGATTACTATGTCATAGAGTATAATATGCACAATAAGGGGTCAAGACTCGAGCCCTGTGGAACCCTAATTCGTAGAAGAAAACTTCCTCTTTCAATATACTGCAGAAACCAATTTGTCCAAACTAGGAACAGAAACGTGGGCTTCATACATATAAGAATAGTATAGTAACTGTTTGGCGTATTATTCTTTTGCACTTACGTAGCTTTTGAGAAGGAAACTAAACTAACTAAACTGCTATAAAGTACTCTATGTTTTCATTCAATGATAGCTGGTGATACTAGCTGAGTGTAACTGCATAAACTGGTCGTTATTAAGATACAGTTTTATCATAACCCATAATTGGGACATATAATATTGTATTTTAAACGTCAACTTATATTCCACAAGAAATTTCATTGTTTATTATACTATAATATGTACAAAGCGATATCAAACGTTTATTCAACTAGTGTTGTGCATTAATAATTGACATTCATATTTATGGCACAAACATTTTTATGCTTATTATAGGACACAAAATCCAGAATCTCAAAAGTAGATTTCCATAATCAATTTAAAGTTAAGTCAAAATTAAAATCCAATTTATAAATAATTTAATTACATATCAAAAATTAGAAAGTGGGTCCTATAGCAGTATGATTGGCTTATAATCACTAGGAGTGTCTGGGCGTAAGATAAAGCGAACAAAACTTGTATTCGTTGATATTATTGGAGCAAATCTTAATCATGACCTGACAGCATATTCTTTTTCATGGTTTGCGTTAGTTAGATAATTAGAATCATTAGAAAAATACCACACCAGGAAAGTATATAATTTTGTACTTGAAATATTTAGAGAAATTCGCATTATTAGAAAAAAAAATTGACCATTTCAAACACCAGCAATCATATCCGTTAACGTACCAAATAGCAATTAGGTAGTAGAATCATTCTCATGCAGAATTACGAATACAACACAAATTCGCAACGAAATAGAAAAAAAAAACGCATATATAAGTCTTTCTTTTCTCAAGAAAGCGTTCTTTGCTTTGATGAATTTCTATTCAGCACCTGTAACAGTGCTCGCTTTTTTCCAATATGTTGTCTTCTCGATTTACGTCGGAAGATAGTGAAATTCGCAAGATTTTTTTTTTAAAAAGTATGTCAGTAATTGCGAAATGAAATTTTTCTATAGCATCAAGACAGTGGCAGTGTTCATTATGTATAATCTCACTAGTGGGATTTCATCCGTAACAGAGATAATACTGTATACACATACAGATTAAATTGTATATAAGCAAAACTTGTTAAGAGAATGTTGATGGTTCGATAAAGGAAAGTGTTATTATTTGTTTGATATATAGAAATCTCAATGTTTTCGAATTTTGTAGTGTTGACAAACTTTATTTTTAAGCTAATTATACAGGGCATTTCAATTGAAACGAGCTACCTCAATTAACTCTTTATCTGCCGTGATTTTATTAAAATGCCGACACCTGTCAATTGGTCATATCAAGGGAGACAACTCTAATTGACGGGTCTGACGATTTAAATCATTTCTGGTGGAGGGGAGGATAGAGGCAGCAGTTCCCACCTTTAAAATTTGAATGGGGAAGATGAGGCTTGTGATCAGTCATTTAAAAGGTCTTTTAATTCTTTTTACGGCAACATGTATCAAAAAATCATTTTTTTTTTAATCAGCAAAAAGTGCATAATTTACATTAGAATGCAATGATTTGGATTTTACTTTAATTAATTGTTTCAAAATGACATCATCGTCAACAACAATAATATAATCTTGCTTCAAATGCTCTCTTGACATTTCGCAACATTTGTGGAGCTATTCGTTGGCATTGTTCAACAGGGATTTAAGTTCTATCCAATTCTCAAAATTTTATTATTATTACTACCGGTTTCGGCTCTAGGCCATCATCAGGCATACTGTTTGAATAAAATGACAAATTGTAGTATAACATAATCCTAATTTTAAATTTACATACTTACATACTGCTATGTACAGATTAAATTAAATGAAAAGTGCAAACAGAATTTTTTCAATGAAAAGAACATAAATTTATATCTTCTCAACAAAATAATAATCGATCTTATCTCTCATAATGTGCACACTTCAATATATTAACACTTATTACGATAAGAATTCCTTGATTGGTTATATAAAAGACAATTAATGCGAAAATTTTCAACATCAGAATAATATACAAAATGGCAACAAAGATAAACAAAAATACGTCTACTCACGTCGATAGTCGAACAAGGAAGTTCTTAATAAAATTCCACAACTATTTTTCTTACGAAAATCCTCGTTCAAATTGTTACAACTAGTCGTATCACAATACGGCCGACAATACTCACATAGAATCCGCATTACAAACAGCACCCGCAATACGACATATGCACTGAAGTACTTAGAAAACTTAAACTAAATAAATCAAAAAACTCTTCAACTATATTTATACAAAATAAACATAAAATTTGTGAAAAATTCTCGGTAATCTGAACAACAGCTCGGAAGAAAGTAAACAAATCAAAATATGCGACTCAAAATACACTCAGCAAACTTGGGTTGTCTAAACCACATCAATAAGTCAGTAGAATTTTGAATTTTGAACAATACAAATAAAAATACAACATTACACAAACAATAATGAAATTGTTACACGTTAAAATATTTAAAGTTGCTGATTTTAATGTGTTTTGTATACTTTAATTGAGACAACGGAATGGATATGTGTCGTCTGTTTTGTAGAATCTCTTTTAAAGTAAACAATTTTTCGTTATATGCGTGTATGTGTATAACAAATACATATAAACGTGTATTTGTGTATTAATTTAGAAAAGTAAAGATAGGTGGTGTGTTATAATATAATTGTTCATTTAATAACATTACGTTGTTGTTTCTATATTTTTCTATTGTGTATACTTCAAATAACTTTAATTTTTGACTTTTATCGCATATGTAAATTAATTTTATATTTTTATCGTTAGTATCTGTATGTGTTCAGTGTTTACTAAATGCTGATAGAAACAGGATTTTGTTTGTTTTCTATGTTTATTAATTCTAACTTCTTTTCTTCTAACGGGAAGAAAATTAGTTATATATTAATAGATAATATAATATAAATATATTTTTTATATTGCGCATTTTCTGTGTATCATTACGTAACCACTAACTTACCAAATTTTTGTTTAACGAGAATTTCGCTTTTTTGTATAACAATGTGTTTTAATTTATACTTCAATAGCTAACCTAGCGTTGTACTGGTTTTAAGATATCTCACAAGCGATGGAAAACATTGTATGTTAAATGTATTCATAGGTCAATAACATAGATCTTCATAAATCTTCAGTTCTGAATGAGCAGGAGGATGGTAAGATATTTTTTTTTTGTATTCGCGAACAATATTGAGAACTAGGAAGCAATAAGGGTAAAGTTGTTTAAATAGGAGAAAGTTTCGCAATTTTATGCCGGTTACAGTAACGAAAACATAACATCAACTCGTCTCTTCTCTTAATTGAATAATTCTAATCACGCTTAAATGTCAAGAAGTACTTTTTGATGATCTAACCAAAAACAACAAGATCTTTGAAAATGACGGTAATAAGTTACACTGGGAAGATCGTAGATATAATGTTAGAATATAGTACTACATATTTAAAAAAAAAAACACAATACACTTGATGTTCCGAACAAAAGTGAATGTCACTTTTTAATAAGTAATTCACTGTATTGCATGCAAGAAGTAGCAATTATACGTTGATAGAAAACGAAAACGTCCATATTTTTTTAATTAATTGGGTACATGCTCTACTTTTTCTCTAATCTGCTCTGTTTATCCCATTGTTGCCATTGCCTTATGATTTTAATTAAGTAAAAGGAATTTTAAACATACATTTATGCAATTACGTATGAATAATTCTTACTTTTTGTAAGCTGTAGCTTTTGTTGGGCTAACTTACGATAGTTATTATTTTTTGGCGGGAGGTTAAAGAAATTGCAGAGATAATTGGAGTCTTTACTGTTGTAAAAGTATATAGTGTTTGAAGGTTTTAAAACTTTTATACACGGGAAAAACGCTCTTGTTGTTTTCAACTATTTTTCATGCATTTGGTTACAGTTACTAAATTATTTACTTGTTTAGGAATATTAAAAATATTCTGTATCAATCAAACAATAACTGGTTGTAGATTTAGTTGAAGCTAACGCAGTATTTATAATCTAATAAATATTTACATGGAAGTAAAAATAAATATCGCATTTAGTTTTCGTATACAGTTTTCTCCCCATATAGTACAGCAGTATGAGCCAGATATACTTATGGTAGTAGAGAAATTGTCGCATAGATGCGCATCTCCTATTTCATTCCAGTAACAGATAATATTTCGCACAAAATAGGCTGGAAACTACGATCGTAACATACCAATCGGTATATATACCAGATCAACACTGATAAAGGGAACATCGACATTAAAAGGACGATTTCTTTAACGGCATTTAGAATGCAAGGGTTGGTCACTGCGACCAACTCCCCAATACTACCAGGAATTACAACATTCTAACGGCAATCCCTCCTTAGTGCATGTTTTTGAAAATAATTCATTTTCAGTTTCGACTAAAAAAGATCAGGATTTTGTTGTGTTTACGCTTAAGTCTAAATGAATAAATTTATAAGAAAAGAAAAAACTCTTGAATCAAATACTTACGGTTTTCTGCAATCTGCTAGTTTTTAAAGTTCAAAATAAGAGGACATTAATCAATATCAATATCTTTCCATTCAAAGAATAAACTGTTTCAACTAAAATATATTATTTCCCAGCAATGCGTGAATTTAAAAGTTATAATTCCTTTTCCAAGGAACACCAAATCATGTTGGCCATATAGAAAACGCAAAAGCTTTTGGTTTAATCCAATTCCCTTTAAAATGAAAAGGATATTTCTCTCAGTGGCAGGTGAAATGGAAATGCATTCCAAAACTTACTATCAGAAATTTACTCCAGACTGCAGTACGGTGTATTCTTATGGGGCTCATCTGCAGCAGCTCTTAGACTTCTTGTGGTTGCTAAATCTATTATGGGGTCGCATTTTACAGAGTCTTGCAGACTTATATTTCGGAGGTTAAACCTTTATCTGTACCCTGCATATATATTCTCGAACTGGCCATGTATGTTTACAAACATAAAAATCGTTTCACTTGTAGTAATGAATATCATAACCACCAAACGAGAAATAGGGAACAAAATTTTTGGGAGTTTAAAAGTTTTTCAATCGTTTTAATCCGCGAAAATTAGAGAGGGAAAAAGGCAGATGAGCACAGTTTTACGAAATAGTTCTACCAAGCAGTTTCCTTTATCTCATAACTTTTACTCTGTAGAAAAATATTTTCAGTTAAAGATTTAATTTTATATATTGATTTATATTATTTTTATTATTATTATTTTATTTTCATTATAATTATTATGGAATTTCAGTGAAATTTGTTTTTATTGTATTAAAGTGATTAACGATTTATTGTGAAAGACAGGTCGGTATACATAACTTTATTTTGATACTTAACTTCCTTTATAGATAATGTTTATGTTATTTCATTTTCTATTCATACGCCAGAATTTCTCGACTGTAATAGGTTATTAAAACTGTATTTATCATATTGTAATTATGAAAAAGCATTGATATTAATAAATAAGGTCAGGTAATAACACGTTTTAACTGACTTATGTGTTATGTCTTTGGTGGAAGGCTGGAAAGGGGGAACTGGGTTTTTTATGGCACAATTCTTGGGATCTAACAAGGACTTTCGATTAGTGTTATCCACCATGATTTTATTGCTTTCAATGGAGCGAAATTAATAATCAGAAGGAAGTGTGTTTTCCCTTTTTTGGTAAGAAGCCTAACCAATAACTGACAGAATCCTCAGGCTTGTTTGACATTGGGAAGGGAACAATCAAAAATTTGCGAACATGTTTTAAAATACGGTTATCCCCAGGGTTTTCGATAACTTGGGACCGGGATTTAAATTCATTTTACACTTAAACGATATAGGTAACTTATATTAATTTTAAATATATAAGTACGCAAGAACCGAACAAACTTTTTTATTACATCTCTAACCGGTTTAACAATGATTTATATGTAAACTATCAAATGAAACCCCTTCCAGAAACCTAAATTTATTTTTTGCAAAGGCCTTAATTGAACCCCTAAACAAATGATATCTAAACATTAAATTTTAACTTTAAATCCGCTTATAGATTATTAACTCTACAAATGAACCCGTTTATATTTTAAGGATTTTCTTTTTTAGAATAGTAAATTGAAATGGCAACACATTGACATTTTTGACAGTTATCTACTTGTAAATAAATTATTGAAGAATTTAAACCATTGTAATCAAGAAGTAGCATACTTGGCTATCATGGATTATTCAGTATAGCATAATGTTTATGGTATTTGGTTTTGGGGAAGGTCAAGACAGTGAAATAGGATTTAAATCTACAAAAACGAGCCATAAGAATATAGCTAATGTTGTCCACGGAATCGTGCAAGACCAAGATTTAAGAGATTTGGTGTTCTAACTGTATAAAATCATTTTTTTACGAAGCATAATGTATGCCTATGATAATAAGAACGAACTGCCTAGACAGGATGCGTATGATACCGCTTTCAGACGGTGCTCGCACAGCATTTTAGATTGAGAAGAGTTTGAGGTCTTTCAAGATTACAATCCATAAGTTGTACAATAATTAAAATAGTTGGGAAAAAAAAATGCTCTGCCTTTGTAACAGATTAAGATTCCAGGCGGGAGAATGTGTTTGCGACCTTCCAGGAGTGTGTGGACGTAAAACTTTTAATATGTGTTTAGGTCTAATATGTGTTTTTTTTAAGTGTTTAATCACTGAAATTTTAATAGTAAGTAAATTTTAATATGTATACAATATTGACAAGTGTACACAGATGTAATGCTGTTCTCACACGAAATAAATATATCATATCAATCATATATATATCCCAAATAAAATCTTAAAATTAAAAAGATAACAGAACAAACCGATTTGAAATGTAAATCGCCAATTAGTTGCAGTTCGGTGTGTTGAAGTTGATGGCGCAGAACCTTCTCGTCAAAATAGAGCATTAAGTTTCCACTTCCAGATGTGAACTGGGGTTAAAAATAAATACCCAAAGGTGTAATTTGTAGACATATCGTGTGTATTTTTTCCTCTTATTTTTTTTTTTTTTATTTCTTGATAATCAAATTGGATGGTGGACGAGTATTTAGAGTATCTCATTCGACTTTTTCCCTTTATTGTTAGGTCGTATTGGTTTTGTTTCTTGTTTATTATTTGTTTGGAAAGATTTATCACCTTGTTATGAGTATTTGGATAACTTTTCCGTTCGTCTGAGCGAATGCCAGTTGTTTCACTGCACTGCGCAAATGAAATTTGTCGAATTAATGAAAGGATTTTATTACAGAGTTCAACTCTCATCAAAAAGGGGTTGTTTGTGCAAACGAAGAGATTAGACTAGAGCAGATTTGTGTGTGCTAATGCTGTTTTACATCTTTCCAATCTATAACTTAATAAAAATAAATTTCTAGTATATATGATTCATAGAAAATTCTTCGTATATTTGTTCTTTTAAAAGGATAATCTATAAAATGAAGGTTATATGGTAGTTGTCAGTAATTTTACTTCATTAAACAGCGACTTAAGATTGCGTATATCAGAGGAACGACAAAAATATTTTTAACCTCTTTATTAATTAAGCGGGTTTAGCTACGATGTTCGGAAGCCAATTTCTTGCGACACTTTTTCGCCGAGACAAACCGACGATCTCAATCGCATCCGCGATATTCGTATGTACCGATTAGCCGCGGATGCGCACTCCTTATACAAAATTAGCCGCCGATTTGTACGAGCTACTGGCGCTTCTCAGAGGCGCTACTGTGCCATGGGTATATACATGCGGTAGAAAGTAATACGCCGAAGGAAAGTTCTTCTTTCCGCCCTCTCCATCAGTTTATGAGTACACACAGACAGAAAGAAACGGGCTCTGGGGAGAAAAGAACAAGACAACGCGACGACGATTCATCCGTGGTGTCGGTGGTTCGGTTCAGTTGCAATTCGTCGATGTCGAGGATTAGATGGGTCCGTTACATCGTTTAGCGACGCTGTTCAACGCCAGTGTCATCGACGCGAATCACAATTACAAGACGATGGGTGTTAAAGGGAAGAAGCACCAAAGTTGCCAGT